>JASAND010023175.1:0-12957 GCA_030248195.1 Trissonchulus latispiculum
CCAACTGCATCATGTGAACATGGCGGCACCGGAATGCAATCTTGTGAATCTGACCGGACCATAATTAAATTTGGATCAATTTGGGGACCAGACGTCACCGGAAGGGGAGTCGGTACTGGAATTTGGGACTGGGGAGAGGCATATTCAGAGGGACTTTCCTGGGGGACCGAGCCGCCCACGGCCTGATTCAACGGAACGGACTGCGTATAAATCGCTCCAGCATAACCCACCGGAATCAGATGCGTATCATGCGTATCCGCCACGACGCCGGTCAATCCCTGAGAATTTCCATGGGGGTCTCCCAAATTTTGGGCGGGACTCAAGACCCTCTGATAGGCACTGTCAATGAACCGCTCGTTAGAGGACTGAGAGGTGACATTGGGCGCGGGCTGGGCTGAAGGGACCACCAAATTTTGTTCTCCCCCCGTACCAGCTTGCACAACCGTATCATCTGAGGGAGAGGCAAAGCCCCCTCCCCCCTCGGGAAGAGCCCTCCCCGCCGGAAAATCTGAAGCACGAGTTTCAGCCGATAGAGGGGCCGGCAACGCAAAACGAGAAACAATTTGAGATCCCCCCGGACCTATGGCCTGAACCGAAGTCTCTGAAGAATTTTCAGCCGAAACTGTTCCGACTGCACGGACCCGAGTTTCCGACGGGACCGACACGCCATAACGAGAAACTAAATGGGGACCTGCCCCCTCAACGTTCTGAACGGTCGTTTCACGAACAATTCGAAGAGATGTAGGGTCAACACCAGCCCAATATTCCCGAACCTCCGCTGCGAGGTCTTCTGAAATTTGGGGGGGAGGGACAACACTCGTGGGGGGAGCGGCAATTTGGGGGGGAGTGACCCCCCCACCGGCATGGGTGACTGCTCTGTGACTGCAAGCATTGGCCCCCCAAAAGCTTGATGCAACATAGCAGCATAACCCCCCCCACCTACAGACTGAACATTTGAATTTGGGGCCACCCCCCGAGAGGGCTGACCCAACTGAGCCGAGTAGTGGGAACCGGGAGACTTCCCCCGGCCCACCCCCGAACTTTGAGAATTTTGTACATTTACAGCAGTGGAAATGGGAGTTGGGGCCACTGGGGAGGGACGAGGCAAGCCCCGACCCACCCCAGTCAACGATGGACGCGGCGTCCCCCCGCCCCCCACGCTGGTAGTTGGTTGGGGGAGATCCCCCCCAACCCCCAAATTGCTGGGGCCGGCAGACTGAGACATAATAAAATTATCGTCAACTTCAGGGGCCTGAAAAGCAGGCAAATGCTCAAAAAGAGAAACTTTATCTGCTAATAATTTTGATCTGGCACGAGTATGAGGAGGCGAAAGAATAGGCATTTACCGCATCTCACGGTCGCCAATTTGTAAAAAGAAAGTTATTGTCTGTGCTCGTACTTCATGATTATTAAAGGAGACTTGACTAAATAATAGCAGGTTCACAATCGGTAGTGCATGCCTACCGCTCCTCCTCGTGCCTATCTAATAAAGACCTAATTAAAAATAGCAGATTCAACACGATACTTTTAATTCCCAATTTACATCAAATTACTAAACATAATTTTCAGCAAGAGCACATAAAAATTATCCCAACAAATATCACGACCAACTTGACCAAAACCGTACAAACTAACACTTAGGTCTCAGCTGCCAATTCTGAGGACAAACCCAACCCGACCAACTGTATATCGCGCAACCACCAAGATACTGATTAATCCCAACTTCTCAATCAGTGACTCCATTTTGAAAACTACCAAAGTAGCTACGATTTGAATTTAGCATCATCGTTCATGAAATAATTTACGAAATTAATATTGTTTCTAACGAATATTTCACAGCCCCTTATTAAAACAAAAAAGGCCAATCAGGCCGTGACTTGGTTGTACAGACTCTATTTTTAAATTAAGGCCCGAAGGCCAGGAAAAAGGTGAATTTTTTAGGCCAAAGGGGCCTTTAAAAATCCCTAGAGTGTGTTCCGAGGTGTAGATCCTGGCCGAGCATAGTGCGCTCATTTGGCCCCTCAGTGTGTGGTGTTCGTCGTGTGCGCTCAGATCGTCCCTTCTGACCAGTGTGGGTCAGAAGGGGTCCCTAACTCGAGTCCTAACCGGGGTGAGCACGTCTTTTATTCCCGGCCAAAACGCTGGCACAAGGGGAAGACGTGCTAAGTATGGGGGGGAAGCAAGCGACCGCTCTCGGCCGAGTCTCAGACGAACACTGGCTGGAAATTCAAAATTTCCAGTGAGCTGACAGGAGTCTGACAGCTCACTGGTGTTTGCCTTTCGTCGGTTTTTCCTTTGACTTTTATTGGAGCTTCCAGAAATTTCTGGAAGCTCCCTATCTTAAAGCGTGTGCCCAACTCGGGCTGGCCACGCGGCTGGACCGTTGGAGGAGAGATTAATGAGAAAATGGAGTTATTACCCTCCAACTGACCCTAATTTTGATTTATTTCCCAAGCTGAATTTTCGGAAACATTGCAGACTTTTTGGTTACCACGTAAAGGTAACCAAAGGGGAAATTCCTTGAATAAAAATTAATTTTCATGAATTAAGAAACGAAACAGTACACAATTACGGCCACTCGGGGCCCATTACGAAAAACCAAATATTAAGCCCTAGTTTAGCGGACTTATTTTAAAAATTTTAGTTTTATTATTTTTATCGGCTCCCTTGTCTCCAAGCCCCTTTCTTTCTTTTTGGACTTGACCTTTCGGCCGTAGACAAGGGAAGCCGCCCGTTGATCCCAGCAACAATTGTCCTTCCTCGCCAAGACTCTATGTCTCACTGCAGTCGAAATAATGCTGTTATCAAGAATTTTAAACAACGTTATGAATCTTATCTTGAGTTTAAATTGCGTGGTGCAACAGTATATATATGTGAATAGGTGACGAAAAATGATACGCAGGGGGTCTGGGGGGCGCAGCCCCCCAGAAGTTGAAGAAAATTTTAATTTTCGGAGTAAATTTGCTCTTAAAACTTCGACTTCTTTGCCTTGAACAGTTTAATAGTTAAGCCAATATTTTTTGTTAGACAAACAGAGTTATTTTTCCCTTGAGTGAACACATGTATATATATATATATATGATTTTTAATTTATCATAGGGGTCGCGGCAGCGACCCCTATAATATGTGTGAAAAGTGGCTGGAGACAGTGTAAAATAAGCTGCGCAGAAGCTGCGCAAAATCCTGCGCAGATCGTGCGCAGATTTCATGCGCAAATTGTAGAACACATCGAGTTTAGTATGTCTGTGAAGTTTCAGCCCCGTATCACTTACCGTTAAAAAGTTGCGCCTCGGACCGGTTATGGCGGCGATGTTTTTTCCGGTTTCTCCTATTTGATGGTTGTATTTTACATAATGTTCGCCGCTTTCACGTGATCTGCAGCGGTGGGTCAACCTAAAGGGCTATAGGGTCTAGTAGTACCCTCTAAAGAATTTAAGAATCACAACTTTTTTGCGCCGCAGCTGCGCCACAGCGCCGCAGTGGCGCCGCAAAGTCGGTTCATTGCGAAAAGTGATCATTTTTGTGGTCGTCGCTCAGGTCGAACGTTACGAGCTGGACCTGATTTCTTTTTATATTCAGAAATTACATATATTGAACTAACTAACGGTCCAGGTTGCGTTTCTCTATCACATCCCTAGCAACCACAGTGGCCCGTCAAAAATGGCGAAAATTCGAAAAATGAAAAATCGAAATTTCTAGCTATATATCTATTCAACTTTGAAAGCTCAAATCTTCCATACAATGGTTTTCTGGCACGGAGAATCGATTCCCGCAGTCAGTTTTACCGTCAGACTCACCCAACTTACTGGGCTGGTTCCACTTTGCCGTCGGGAGGGTAAAGTCGGAAACCGCTTCCTGGAGGTCCATAGTAGGCTCTACCTGGCCTCTCAAAACGTTGTGTATAGGTGTTTTCTGTTGCGCCCAGCTCATTCCCGGTGTCCGTTTTGCCGTCTGACCCACCCATCTTGCTGTGCTGGTTCCACTTTGCCGTCTGGAGGGTCCGGTCGGTGCCGACTTCCGGGAACATCATATAGGACTGTACATAGCCTCTCAAAACATTGTCTATAGGGGTTTTCTGGTGCGCCCAGCTCATTTCTGGCACCCGTTTTGCCGTCTGACGTGTCTATATTGCTGGGCTGGTTCCACTTTGCCGTCGGGAGGGTCAAATCGAAAACCGCTTCCTGTAGGTCCATAGTAGGCTCTACCTGGCCTCTCAAAACTTTATGTATAGGTGTTTTCTGTTGCGCCCAGCTCATTCCCGGTATCCGTTTTGCCGTCCGACGTGTCTATATTGCTGGGCTGGTTCCACTTTGCCGTCGGGAGGGTCAAATCGAAAACCGCTTCCTGGAGGTCCATAGTAGGCTCTACCTGGCCTCTCAAAACTTTGTGTATATAGTCGGGGCGGGGAAAAAAACCGCCTGGGGAAATAAGGCTCCTACTTTTTCTGTATAAGCGCTAGAAATCTCTGGCATGGTGCAAATTATAGTTTGGCATGCCGGCTATCCAGTGGGGCTTCTAGCGTTTCTGAATCATTCGTATTGCCGGAGAAAAAAACTCCATCACTGGTTTTTTACCCGCCAAGGCGGGGAAAAAAACCACGTGCGGGGAAAAAATCACAGTACTAAAAATGACCCACGTTAGTCAGCTGAGCAATATTTAAAGGCTGTTTCTACATTTTCGGCCATTCTGAACAGCATGGTGCAGTTTGTTTTCAGTAAAAAGCTGTTTATCTGGCATAGTCAGGTACATTTTCTGTCAAGGCTGTCTGTACCCAAGAAATAACCTGCGATAGCCGTATAAACGGCACCAGACAAATATATATACCAAAACACTTGCAAATGTCATTGTTTATCATTGTTTCAGTTATTTTTGGCATTAAATTGCAATTTCAGTAAGTTTTTCAAATTTTGGAAAAATTTGCCTTGAAAACATATGAAACCTGGCACGATGATGCAGCAAATTTTAATTCTCGATTTATGAGTTATCTGAGGCTCCAGATGCGTATGTTTTGAACCAGAATCACAAAACAAAACGCGCTCTATCGTTTAAGACCATCAGAATTGCTCAGAACTGCATAATGGATAATTTTTAAAAATTGGGTAGTGGTTTTTTCCCCGCTCAGGGTCAAATTTGGCGGGGAAAAAAATTACATGTCAGTACTCAGCCTGGATAAAAGGTAGGAGGCTGCCGTCTATCCCAAACGATAGAGGGGGTCCATATGTGCCCCTATGCAAAAGACTAGCTAAGTTTTCTTTACAGATTTCTAGGAAATGTTTAGCAAAACTTCGAAATTTTTAGGTTTTGAAGGTGGCTTGAAGGGGTCAACTTTGGAACACTATCAGAGTCGACTGCTTTGGTCCATACCAATGCTTTGGGTATGCATTTATAGTGTAAAGATAGCGCTTTAATTTGCGCTATGCTAGGGCTCTCCATCTGCTATCTTGAGTTCCCTATGGGGGTGGTTTTTTTTACCCCTCCTTGACACTGGTTTTTTTCCCCGCCCCGACTATAGGTGTTTTCTGTTGCGCCCAGCTCATTCCCGGTATCCGTTTTGCCGTCCGACGTGTCTATATTGCTGGGCTGGTTCCACTTTGCCGTCGGGAGGGTAAAGTCGGAAACCGCTTCCTGGAGGTCCATAGTAGGCTCTACCTGGCCTCTCAAAACTTTGTGTATAGGTGTTTTCTGTTGCGCCCAGCTCATTCCCGGCATCGTTTTTGTCCTCCGACGTACCTATTTTGCTGGGCTGGTTCCACTTTGCCGTTGGGAGGGTCAAATCGAAAACCGCTTCCTGGATGTCCATAGTAGGCTCTACCTGGCCTCTCAAAACTTTGTCTATAGGGGTTTCAGGTGTGCCCAGCTCATTCCCGGTATCCGTTTTGCCGTCCTACGTGCATATATTGCTGGGCTGGTTCTACTTTGCCGTTTGATGGGTCAGTCGGGTGGGAGGGTCAAATGGTCGAAAATAAAGTTTATCAAAAGTTGTCAAATTTGGTATCAAATGAAAGCCCTAAGTGAGCTGAGCAACTTTTGTCATAGAACTGCGTACCCAAAGTGGCTGTAGAGTGCTGTTGTGGGGTGGGGTCGTGGGGACTTTGGCGATTTTGGGTCAAAAGTAAAATTTTTCAAAAGTGGTAAAATTTGGTATCATCGAACTGAGCAACTTTTGTCATAGAAGTGCGTTCCTAAAGTGGCTGTAGAGGGCTGTGGTGGGGTGGGGTGAGGACTTAGGCGATTTTGGGTCAAAAATTAAAATTTTCAACATTGGTCAAATTTGGAACCAAATGAAAGCCCGCATCGAACTGAGCAACTTTTGTCATAGAAGTGCGTACCTAAAGTGGCTGTAGAGGGCTGTGGTGGGGTGGGGTGGGGTGGGGACTAGGCGATTTTGGGTCAAAAATTAAAATTTTCAATAGTGGTCAAATTTGGAACCAAATGAAAGCCCGCATCGAACTGAACAACTTTCGCCATAGTACCACCCACCCAAACTTGCTGTGTCGGATTTATATACTTGCTTTCTCAACCGGAATTTAAACGACAGACATAGGCCCAACACACATATTATCCCCTTTTGTGCGGAGCATTTTTGTTACTTACTGTTTTTTGTTGTTATGTTGTTATGTTGTTTTTGTTACTGTTATCAAATAGAAAGAAAACATCGCATGGTACAACGTGGGCTTAGGCAGAAAGTATATTCAACTGTAGACGGAAATAGAATCGAAGAGACATGCGGAAGCCCCCCAGAAGAAGCCAGAGCCTAAACTACGGTAAATTGTCTCAAGAAATTAATTTAGAGCACTCTAGAAATTCCTACTACCGAATTTTTCGGCTGCGTATTTTGGTGCGTGTTTTTGGTTTTGACTGCGTATTTTTAAGCTCGACTGCGTAAATACGCAGTATTTTACGCAAAAAAACCGTGTTTTAGTCGTTTTTGCACCGTTTAAAGCGATTTTTTTGCCAAATTTTCAGAAAAATTTTTCAAAAAATGACCATTTTTCGACCAAATTTAGCTAACTTTTTGGGTCCAAAATTTGTTTGGGGGGGGGTAGCCAAAAGTTGGGGGAGGCTAAGTCAAACAATCTGGGGGGAGTAAATTGGTCGAAAATTCTTGGGTTAACCCCCCCTAAGGAAACTATGCCGGGGGGGGGGCGGCGGCCCCCAAACATTTTTGGAGGTGGTTTGAAAAAATGGCTGGGGAGGGGGTTACATATATATATATACAACCTCCCTCCGATTACACCTGTGACCATAGGCATAGGTGTAAGGTGGGGGGGGGGGGGGGGTTGGGGGGGGGGTAGCCCCCCCCAAGCCTTTTTTCAACCCTCCCCCAAAACTTTTTGGGGGGGGACGTCCCCGTCGCGCCGAAGGCGCGAAAAATGGCCTAAAATTGGGTATTTTTAGGGTAAATTTTGAAAAAATTTTCAAAAATGTCCAAATTTTTGGCTTAAACTGTTTATTATTATGAGAAATACACGTTTTTAACTGTACTATGGATCTTATGACTCAATATTGTCCTTATTTTGGACTTGGAAACATGTTGGCAATCAAGTTTTTGAGTTTAAAACCACTGTTTTATGTTAAAATTACTTTATGGTTAGATGTTTTTCATTATTAGAAACGGCTGAAAATGCGATTTTTGGCATAAAAAATGAAAAATTTTTTTGGGGGAGGGTTGGGGGGGGGGTCCTGGGGGGGGGTTGGGGGGGTCGCCAGAGGGGGCCCCCCCCAGAAAATGTTGGGGGGGGGAGCCGCCCCCACCCCAAATCTCCGTTACACCTATGACCATAGGTGTGTTAGGGGTGGGTGACCCCTCCCCCCAAAGCGAGGGGTCGCCAATCATAGGTGTACCTGGGGAGGACCCCTTCACCCAAATGGAAAAGTGCCGACCCTACCCTCGAAATTTTGGAGGCAGACCCCACCCCCAAATGGCCCAATCCCAGACCCCACCCACCCAAATTTGCCAGACTCCACCCTCAAAATTTTGAGTCAACATTAGTAAAAGGTCGAAATTTTTTGAAAAAAATTGAAATTTTTGCAAAAAGTTTAAGTTTTTTCGAATAAATGAGCAAAAATGAAGAAATATTGTTGGTTTTTAGTTGGAAATAACGCTTTTTTAGTATATTTGTTGATAATTTTTTCTAAGTTTTGACCAAAAATTCCCCCCCCCCCCAATTCGATTTTTCAGGACCCCACCTCATCTCAACACGGCTGACCCCACCCACCCTAATTTTGGCTACCCCCTCCCCCAACGTTTTCTCAAGGTGCACCTATGTCGCCAACCCTCCCTCCTAAAAATTTTTTCTACCCCTTCCCCAAATCGGCCTTCGGCCAAAAATTCGAAAATTTTCAAAAAAGTTGCGAAAAAGTACTAAAATTTGCTTAATTGTCTTAAAGATCGCTAAAAAGAGTTGAAAATGGAGAAAATTTTTCAGTTTTTAACGAAAAACCGATTTTTCGGCGACCCCCACTCGATACCCCTCCACCCAAATCGACTTTTTCCGGCCCCCTCCCCCTTTTTTGACAGACCCCCTCCCACTTTTTTCAAACCGCCACACCCACTTTTTTCGCCAGAATGTCTATAACCATGGGCGTATCGAGGATTCTGAAAAGGAGGGGGTTTTGACATAATTTTACTGAAAAGGAGGGGGTTTTGACAAAAATTTTCACATTTTGTAATGGGGTATTGATAAAATACAACCCAAAAGGAGGGGTTTCAACCCCCGAAACCCCTCCCCTGGATACGCCCATGCCTATGACCCCCACCCCCAGCTTCTCAAGGTATATACACCTAGTCTTGGGATCAGGCGGCAGTAGCGAGGGGCGCCTTTATTTTTTTGGGGCCCCATGTGTAAGGTGCGGGGGTACCCCCATAGGTGTAACCGAGATTTAGGGTGTGGTGGCCCCCTCCCCCGGAATTTTTTTTGGCTGGGGCCCCCTTTTTAGACCTCCCCCAAAAATTTCTCTATTTTTATGTCAAAAATAGTATTTTCAATTTCAGCCATGCTAATGCCAAAAAACATTCAACCATGAACTAATTTTGACATTAGACAGGGGTTTTAAACTCGAAAACTTGAGTGGCAACATGTATCTAACGCCAAAATAAGGTCAATATTGAGTCAGAAAGTCCATAAAACCGTCAAAAGCGTGTATTTCTCGCAATAATAGACACTTTGAGCCAAAATTTGGACTTTTTGAAAAATTTTGCAGAATTTATCGTAAAAATACCCTATTTTTGGCCAATATACCCCCTCCCCAGTAGGGGGGACGTCCTTCCCCCAACTGGGGAGTGGGGGGGGGGGTAGTCACGCCGAAGGTCGATGGCCAAAAGTTGGTTATTTTTAGGGTGAATGTTGCAAATATTTTCAAAACAGTCCATATTTTTGTCTTAAAGTCAAATATAGGTATATGTATATAATGGGGGGTCTGAGCTTATTCTAGTAGGGGGTCTTGGCTTAGTCTAGTGTGGGGGGTGGGCCCCCCAATAAACACCCTTCCCCCCAAAATCGTTCCCCCCAAAAATTCGCCCCCCCCCCCAAAAAAAAGTGGGTGCCCCTTTGGTATATACCAACTTTTTTCCTGAAAAAATCGCTCAGATGGCCGAATTTTCAAAAATTTTCCGGAGATTTTTAGTCAATTTTTGCCTATTTAAGCGCTATTTTTGCACTAAAAACCAACTTTTTTGGCGATTACTATAAAAATAGCGCTATTTTTAGCATGTTTTTAGAAAAATTTTGAAATTCCCCCCCCCCCCCCCAAGAACGACTCGCCCCCCGAGGCCCCCCCCCAAAAATCCCTAGAATAAGCCCAGGGGGGTAAACCCCCCAGCCATTTTTCCAACCTCCCCCAAATTTTTGGGGGCCTCCGGCCCCTCCTGGGGAGGAGCGGGGGGTAGTCGCGCCTAAGATGCGAAAATTGGCCAAAGATAGGGTAATTTTACGATAAATTCTGCAAAACTGCAAAATTTTTCCAAATGTTCAAATTTTTGGCTTAAGGTGTTTATTATCGCGAGAAATACACGTTTTTAACTGACTTAATATTTACCTTATTTCTGACCTGGAAACATGTTGCCAATCAATTTTTCGAATTTAAAACCCCTGTCTAATGTCAAGGTAAAGGTAAAAGGTCTTAAGGTAAAAGCGCAAAAAATCGCTGTTCTTAAGCTTAAAATTAGCTTATAAGTCCATAAATTAGCTAAAAGTTGAGAAAATTTTTGAAAATTTGACCTCAAAAACCTAATTTTTTGACACTTTTGGGCGACCCCAAAAAGGGGGCTTGCCGAAAAGTGGGGGGGGGGGACCGAAAAGTGGGGGGTCTAAATAAAAAAATTTTAAAAACGTTTTTCCCTTAAAATGGCGAAAACAGAACCGTAGAACAGAAATGTTAGCATAGATATAATAGTGCACTACAGTATTAATGAATTAATGAATTTTTATTGAAAATTAAAACAGGTAGGAGCATACGAGTATGAACCAATGAAAGAAAAAATTAAACTATGTATATATATATATATATATGCAATAGAAATAAAGTTAAACTACATACTAAAATAGCATTTCGTCGAAGAAATCCTTATAATAGTAAATAAAATAACTTGAATGTGTATTTATAAGTGCAAATAGACAATGTAACTAAGCTGGCGGCTGGCGTAGCCCAGAAATACAAGGGAGAATGTATAAATTCGCACCGACGGCGCGAAAAAGTTTTTAGAAAATTGTTGTTTTACTTAAAAATCAATAAAATTTAACTGGGTTTAGGGTCGAAAAATTTAGGCCAAATGGCCTCAACGGCCAAAATTCTTTAGGCCATTGACTCATAAATTTAGCCATGGCCTAAGCTATGGCCTAAAAAACCTTGCTCCAGAGGGGCCCCCAAAAAAAGTTGGCGGGGGAGCCTCCCCCACCCCAAATCTCCGTTATACCTGTGGGCCCGACCCTAAACTCTGGCGAAGTTATTTAGGGAAACCCAAAGTTTTTGGCACATTTCGGCAATTTTTATCATAATTTCCAGAAAAATTTTCGAGTGTTTCGAACATTTTTCGGTTTTTAGCAAAAGTTTGCGGATTTTTTATAAAATTTTGTAATTTGGGCAAATTTGCGAAAATTTTCACTTAGCATATGGGCCCGGCACCATAGGTGGATATACTTTGAGAAAAAGTTGGGGGTTTCCGAAACATTTCTCAAATTGTAACAAAAGTTTTACAATTTTTACCAAAACTTTGTCGCTGTTTTAAAAAAATTCTTCAGGTGGTGGTTTCCTTTTGTGCAAATTTGGACCTATAGGCCTTAATTCTCCATGAAAGTAGCTGAAACTTTCCAAATATACTATTTTGGTGCTCTTTAACATTCTGGGACCAGTCCCATATTTTTAGGTGAAAAGATTTATCATGAGGGTGCGCGGAGCGCCCCTCATAATATGAGCTATAAAGGCACTTTGCGGATTTGGGAAACTGTTAATTAGCCATAACTAATTAACGGTAGGGAGTTGAGAGCTAAAGTTTACATTTTTGAAATCTCCAGGCCAAGAGCTTTCGAATGATACCAAACTTGCCCGGAAAAAATCGACTTTTTGATACAAGCTTAAAAGTGGGGGTTTTTTTCTCTGTATCGACCACTTTTTTAGGGCGATTTTTGCGCACACCGATTTTTCAAACGGCCCATAGGAAAAATTTTTCTATACTAATTTTTGATTATCTAGGCGATGGTTCAGATCAAGTTTATGTTTGATTTCCGAATTTCGCTCTGGGTCGATTTTTACAGATGGTCAAAAATAGAAAAATCGACGTTTTTTTTCGAGAAATCGAGAAAAATTTTTCGAGGTCCCAACACAGAAAATTGTCAAAAAGTCGTCTAAAATAGCGTTTTTCGGCCTTGGGATGGTACCCATATATAGTAAATCGGGGTAGCTGAACACGATGAGTATACTGCCGACTCCGTATCTCGCCTGGTTCATCTGGTTCAGCTGGTTCAACAGTGAACCAGCCCCAAGTTCAAGCTGTCAACAACGAAAATGGTCTGTAAACCATACAAAACAGCGTTTTTCGGCCTTGGGATGGTACCCAAATATAGTAAATCGGGGTCGCTGAACACGATGAGCATACTGTCGACGCCGTATCTCGCCTGGTTCATCTGGTTCAACTGGTTCAGCGTTGAACCAGTTCCTCGTTCAAGCTACAGGAGATAGCTGGAAGGTTGATCTTTTCCACACAAAGGTTATTGGGCATGGGGAATTCACTGGTGGTGTTATTTTGGGGATCCTACCCAAGGCTGGCCAGATCTGGTTCATCTGGTTCAAAGTTGAACCAGTTCCTGGTTCAAGCTACTGGAGATAGCTGGAAGGCTGATATTTGGCATACAAAGGTCATTGGACATGGGGAATCCACTGGTGGTGTTATTTTGGGGATCCGACCCAGGGCTGGCCAGATCTGGTTCATCTGGTTCAAAGTTGAACCTGTTCCTGGTTCAAGCGACTGGAGATAGCTGGAAGGCTGGTATTTGGCATACAAAGGTTATTGGGCGTGGGGAATTCACTGGTGGTGTTATTTTGGGGATCCGACCCATGGCTGGCCAGATCTGGTTCAACTGGTTCAAAGTTGAACCAGTTCCTGGTTCAAGCTGCTGGAGATAGCTGGAAGGCTGATATTTGGCATACAAAGGTTATTGGGCATGGGAAATCTGCTGGTGGTGTTATTTTGGGGATCCGACCCAAGGCTGGCCAGATCTGGTTCAAAGTTGAACCAGTTCCTGGTTCAAGCTACTGGAGATAGCTGGAAGGCTGATATTTGGCATACAAAGGTCATTGGACATGGGGAATCCACTGGTGGTGTTATTTTGGGGATCCGACCCATGGCTGGCCAGATCTGGTTGAACTGGTTCAAAGTTGAACCAGTTCCTGGTTCAAGCTGCTGGAGATAGCTGGAAGGCTGATATTTGGCATACAAAGGTTATTGGGCATGGGGAATCT
>JASAND010023176.1:0-10204 GCA_030248195.1 Trissonchulus latispiculum
GGCGACTAAAATGGGGGTGCCCAAAGTTTGTTGGATTTCAATTCTTTTTTTGCAAGCATATAGTACATGTGCGTGGTCAAAATAGTATGTAGTCTCTAATTCCAAAGTCGTTCCTATAATCCGCTACACCCCCAAGAACGTGGCCGACCCCTCGATTTTGGCGGCACCCAACATAAATACTTAAAAATTTCTCACAGCTGTTTGGTTCAGTGTAAACGTCTACGCTTTGGCACAACAAGAGAAGACATATTGGGTAACATGCAACCGGCATTAGCTTTGCTGTAACCCTAATGGTTAGAGAGCAATGCTGGCCCAAACTTGAAGAAATGTCGAAAATTTGGAAAATTTTGGCCGCCGAATCAAATAATTTAAATTTGGTAAAACCCTGGAAGCTAAAATTTGGTGTGAACATACACCCCATAGGTCTATAAAACTGTGCCAAATATGAAGGAATTCTGCCGTGGCATTATAGTTTTATTCCACTTGAAACATGAAAAAACGTCAGTTTGGCATGGTTCAAAAAGTATCGTAAGGTGTTCTAGTAGGGATGGGCGCGGAAAAAAAAGGACTGGAAAAAAAAGGTTTTTTTCCGTTTTTTTCCATTTTTTTCCGATGGGGTGGAAAAAAATGGAAAAATATTCCTAACGTTATTTTAACGATTTTTACAGCTGAATATGTTGTTTTCTGAACTTTTCCTGCGATTTCGCACTATTTACAACTTTTTCCGTGGGTCATAGTAGGTGGGGGTATGCTACATCTGACCAAATTTTGTTTGAGTTTTTTCGAAGCATCGGAAAAAAATGGAAAAATATTCGAGACATGTTCTGAAAGTTAATTTATGAAATCACAACATTAAGAAACTATCAAAAACACTGTTTAATGAACTAATAAGACAATATCCATGAAGTTGAGCTAATTCTGGGATTTAAGATTTTTTGCCATGGAATGTGCATGTATGGTTGCGTAACTAGGGTAGAGTTAACAATTCCATGTCTAACAGTGGAATGTTCAGCCAGAATCTTTTAAAACGTCTGGTATTCTTTACTTTACGAGGTGTATTACCTACGAAAACCACAGACCTGGTCTAGCAGAACCGTCAAGGTATACAGAAGTCACCTGTAGTTTATCCTACAGTATTTGTCTGCTGAAAAATTAATTCCTGCAATTAATACTGAAACCTTTGTAACCACTTGTGTAAGTGCGCACTACACGGTGGGGCTATTAAATATGTTGAAAACGGCTTTTATGCATGCAGAAACATGAAATAACACAACTTTTAGCACATTGGTGAATTTTGGGGTGACCGGAAAAAAAAGGAAAAAAATGGAAAAAAATGGAAAAAAACCGGAAAAAAAAGGTTTTTTTTCCGGCAATCTTTTTTTTCCGGAAAAAAACCAACCCTATGTTCTAGCATGATAACGTTGACAAATTTGGCTCAAATTGTGCTGATATGTAGCCTTACCGACCCTGCCACAATAGCATAAAATAAAACTTGTTTCCTTCGTAAATGGATGCGTGTTTGTTACTTTGAGTATCCAGTTGAATGCCAAGTCAACTGCCTGACTGGTACACTCTTCTAGCGACTGTACAGCCTGCCACACGAAAAGAAAACAGCATAACACAGTTGTTATGCAACGAAATACGTGTAAATGGCTGAGTTCTACCCGATACATCCATTTTCAAAACTCAGCCAGGTCTTCTAAGCTAAGGCAAATTGAAGGTAAAATCCCTCAATTCAGTGGTCCTTTCAAACGATGAAATTTCAGTTTTTCGAAAATAACTTGAAATAGGTGGCAAATACGCGATTGCGCCAAGAAGAAAAGTTGTTCAGAATCATGAAAGCTATCGATAGATATAAATATTGTGCATATTGGACAATCTTCAAAAATCCACTTTTTAGCTGTTTTTGCACTTTTTGTCATGTTTCGGGTGGCATAAATCTACTTTGCGCAGGCCAAACTCCTTCATTTTTGGTATAATGTTTGGAGACCTATGGGCTCTATGTTCACAGCAAGTTTTAGCTTCCAGGCTTGCATCCCGTTTAAATTATTTGATTCGGCGGCCAAAATTTTCCAAATTTTAGACGGTTCTTCAAGTTTGGGCTAGCATTACTCTCTAACCATTAGGGTTACAGCAAAGCTAATGCCGTGTGCATGTTACCCAATATGCCTTCTCTTGCTGTGCCAAAGCGTAACCAAACAGCTGTGAGAAATTTTTATGTAATTATTTTGGGTATCGCCAAAATCGGGGGGTCGGCCAGGTTGTTCGAAGCGTAGCGGGTCATAGAAAGGCAGCTAAGAACCAACGAGTGGATATTTTTTTGGCCACGCACATGCTTTATATTCATGCCAAAAATGAATCAAATCGGAAGATGTTTGGGCAAAAGTTTAGTCGCCCCCCCCCCCTTAAGGTGGCGATTCTTTTTGGGCACGGTCAAAATCAAGATGAAATTTGATGAAACTTTCCAAAATAAGTTCTTTTAGCATTCTAACACCCTCCGCACAGCTTACCGCTAGGAATACTTACTTACTTATAGTAGGGGGGGGGGGCGGGGCGGCCGCCCCCCTCCCGAAACCAGACGTAGAGAAAAATATTATTGTCCGCTCGTTGCACGGACATAAAATTTCAAAAATTTGCGTGCCGTCGGTGCGAATTGACTCCATTTTTGCTTAATTTACCCTTATTTCAGCGATTTAAACCTTTCAATAGCAACTTTTTTTAACATTTTCGATTTATTAGACTTTTGCTTAATTTACTCTTATTTTTGCATTTTAAACCTTGTTTTCAAAAAGTTTTTAACTTCTGGGGGGCTTCGCCTCCCAGACCTCTTAAATTTTTTGAGTTCGGCCCCCCCCCCTGCAAACATTTTCTATGTGAGCCGCTGGAGATATGGCTGGTTTTCTTATTTTGGAGTTAAAAACTTGTAATTTTTGCAGAGATCATATTATCCGCCAATTCTTGAGCCGCTCACGCTGTAATATTATACTAAGGTGTCAATTTGAAGGTCTCGTCGAGACCGATTATTCGTGGCATTGTAATCTTCTAAATGCTATCCCGTCGGCTGGCTTACTTCTAGGCCACAATTTATTGGGGTGGGGGCTCGAGCCCCCCCTCCCCCCCGATCGATGGGGGATGGGGGGGGGTTCACCGAAAATGGGGGGCATATTTTTAGGCGAATTTTTAGGTTTTTTGTGTCAAAAACAGCTAAAAATCGCTAAAAACTAACTAACCGTAGGTGTTTTTTTAAGCTAAAATAGCGACAATTTCGTTGAAAATCCGGCGAAGCCGGAAAACTTTTTGAAAATTTAGGGTAAAAAAGGTAAAATTTGGCAATTTTTTGGGTTATGGGGGGAGGTCGGAATTTATGGAGGGGGGACCTTCCGAATGGGGGGGGGGCGGGCGCCCCCCCCCCCCCGTAGAAGTAAGCCAGGTCGGCTGCTATCATAAAAAATGTAGTTTTTGCAAAGCATGACCAAATTTTTTCCAGCGATTGTGGAGCATTTACAATGCAAGCTAGAGGGATGCCACTTACTGACTTATTGTACACAAAAATACCCAAGGACCCTTTTTAGTTGCCCCGATTGCTGCTTTCTTGCTAAAGTGGTTGCTTGCCAAAGTTGGGAAAAGTAGGCAAAATCCAGATTGCGCTTAGATTTTAGTTAATTTCTTTATAACGACGTGCGGTTACATAATAACTAAAAAGGGTCCCCAGCTATTTGATATTGAAATTGAATGATGTGGCCGATGCCTAACGAAAAAGTTTACTTCAGTCTGCAATAAATCTGGAAAATTAAATTACTTCGAAAATGCAGTAAAATTATTTCCGAGAACTAAAGTTAGGTTCACTGCAGTGACGCACCCAGAGCTTTCTGACAGGGGGGGCGGAACCAAAGGTGAAATTTTTCTTTTAAAATTTATTTATTTCTACACACATGTTTTACGCGCCTCGGGAACCAGCGTATAGTAGTTAGTTTCATTGATTGAGGGATGTTATGAATGAGAAAGCAGGGGGTCTGGGGGGCGGCCCCCCAGAAGTTGAGAATTTTTTGCATTCTAGACATGAAAGCAATTTTTTGTGATCACGGTTTGCTGTTTCAAATGCTCATAGCCGTTTTTTGGCTGGCGCCCTGGGTTCCCCTAGATATATTATATTACCTTCGGCTTGCCGATATAACTCAAACGGACAAAATTAAAACAAAGCAACGCAACATAACTCTGATAAATAGGGGGTCTGGGGCACTAGCGTAGCCAGAAAAAAATTTCGGAGGGGGGCAAGCCGAAAACGCTCTGAAATTTCTGCCGCAACTAAACAGATGGTTGAAATTTTCAGGCAAAATCTGGAGGTTTTGAGATATTTTCGTTGAAAAGTAGCGCCGCAGGCGAAAATTTTTTGAAATATTTATTCGCGCTGCTGCTACTCATTAAAAATTTTCTTTTGTCTCCGATTTCGGGGAGGGCATGCCCCCCTCGCCCCCCCCCCCTGGCTACGCGCCTGGTCTGGGGGCGGCAGCCCCCAGCTAAAAAATAGAGCTCTTTTTTAAAAAGTAACATTAGTTTGGAAATTTTTAGAGGCATTCTGTGGTTTCGTAGAAGCAAAATTTGATTGAACATTTGTGTGTGCATTTTGTAAAAAGTGTGCATATGCACTAGTGATGGGCACGGGCACCGGATATTTTTCATCCGGATATACAGTGCCCATCACTAATGCACAATAAAATGCAGAAAAACCATGATTTGAAAACATTGGCGGCTAATGTCTATTTATTAATAAGGTCATGCGTACGCATAAAGAAACGTCCACATAACTGAAAGCCAGTCTTCCCCACCCCGCCCCAATATGCTACCCTCACTACATAAAAAAATGGTTAATTCGCGCCGAAGGCGAAATTTTTGTTTTTTCTGCTTTTTCGCCTTTCTGTTTCTTAATTTTTCTGACCTTCGAAACCTGACAGGGGGGGCGGCCGCCCCCCCGCCCCCCCTTGGGTGCGCCCCTGGTTCACTGTATTCATTAGAAAGAGAAAATGTTAAGCTCTATAATATAAGAATGGCTTCTTAACTCTAAGGAATGAATGAGTAATAAGGGTTCAAAGTTGATGTCTCCAAAAGGAATCACCACCTTAAAGGGCTGCCATTCTTTCGATCATCACTGATTTTATATTTGCAATCTATTTTGCCGCATTTTTCTTTGAAAAAAATGAAAATTCAAAACTTCTTATCATTCACAGTAAGTTATTGTCAATACCCTCCATATGTGACCCAGCATTCACATCATTATAATTAAGTAAACGCGGGCTAGCAGGTAGTTCCACGAAGGATACAAGGCATCAATGATAAAGAAATACGTAATGAAAAATGCCGTGCGTTTTTCATTGTTCCTTTGTAGACCCGATCTATTTGACAGAAAAAGCGAAAGTAGAACATTCTGCAGCCTAAAGCTTTTTGAACGCTGTGGTGTAGTTACAAGGCTGAAATCTGGACTGGGTGGTGATTCCATTTGGAACCATCAACTTTGAACTATTTATACTACTCATTCATTACTTGAAACATTTTCTTTATGACTATAAGAAAAGTAATCATGGTTTCCAAATTTTATTACCGAATTATAAAAGGAGCGTAATCTTTCAGGTTTTTGCAGACTAAAGTAAAATTTTTCGCTGGACTTTTTGTTATGTCGTTGGATTTGGACATCTGGGCAATCGATTTTTTGTATTTCAAAAACTAAAATAAAAATTGCTAATTCCGAAAATTTGCCATGGTTCACTCTATAGAATATAATAACGGTAGATTTTGCGGGGTTTATTGAATAAGAACAATCACAATTATGAAGCCGTCAGAAATAGCTGACTAGCGATCTAGCGGTTACAAATAGGCTAAAATACCGACTTTTTGACCGGGATGACGTAAATGGTGTTAGACCCTTAAATTATTACTTATTTTGAAAGGTTCTTTAATTTTCCACTTGATTTTAGATGTCTGCAAATAGTATATACGTGCCAAACGGAATTATAACCACCTGACAATGTTTAACTTAGATTTTCCACATTGCACGAAAGCTGTTTTTTGATTCAGCTTGGCCAAAATGTTCCTAAAACCAAGCTTTATATTACACTTCTGATTATGATGAATTGGTCAATACAAAGACGCCTGGAATTTTTTTGGGTTCCTCCCCACTCGACCCCTCCTACTCGTTCCCATACCCACTGTTTTGGGCTCCCCCCCCCCCCCACTCACCCTTAGGTGCCCAGAAAATGCCAAATTTTTAGGATTTTTGGTCAAAAATCGTCTATTTTGGTGCCAAAACTTAATTTTTGAGCACTTTTAAGCTTAGTTATAGCAGTAGAAAACAGACTTTTTATACGGTATTTTTGACATTTTAGCCCATTTTATTCCCCCCACTTTTGGACCTCCCACCACTAGTTGGGGGGGGGGGGGGTGCGTCCCACCCACTCATCCCCCGTCCTCGATGTTAGTACGAAACACAGGTGATTTAAAAATAACATTTTACCTATGATTGCGCTGCAATCTTCAGTTTCTGGACACAAATAAAATTAGACAGAAAGGGTGGACCCTCTTTTAAAAAAGCGGGATCATTTCATTCATGTCAGTTTATCCGTGAAAACGGAGGTAAATTAATGAAAGATGTGTTTTGAAATTTCTATTTTAGGGTGTTGGTCTTTCAGTACATGGGACTTTCCGCGTGGCCACGGAGAAAACTATTTTTGCTATGCCTGAAACTGCTATTGGTAGGTAAGAATAGTTTTTCATATTGTGCATATTTTTTATTTCGACAAATGACCAAAATGGATTGGAATGTGGAAAGCGACAGGCAGAGCTGTGTGGATATGAAATTTTATGTGTGGCGTACAGCTTGTACCCTAATCAAATTTGTTACTGGATGGGTGGGGTCAGTCTGGTCCCTCCTTGTGCATGATTTGTTCCATCTTTCTTTAGGTCTTTTCCCTGATGTTGGCGGAAGCTTTTTCCTACCACGTCTCCACGGCAACTTGGGCATGTTTCTGGCACTGACGGGATACAGGCTATCGGGTAGTGATGTGCGGCACTCGGGTATTGCTACTCATTTTGTGGATAGTCATCAGGTATGTATGGTTTATGTTTTATAGACGTGTATAAGTTTTGAGAGTAAAATGTTTACTACATGCCTTCAGGTCGTGAACACCGTTTTTTTTGGGTTGGCAGTGTCTCTGTCTGATTTATAGTTTTATTGAGGTATGTATCTGACATAGCTGTGATACTTTTATCTGCTGTTGTTTCTTTTTATTTGATTCATTTTGATATGAACAGTGGTTCAATAATCCATGTGTATTATTTAAAAATTAAGTTTTAAATAATAAGTTTTAAATAATAGTTTGTTTGCTTGCTTCAGTTGCCAGAACTGGAAAAACAGCTGTTGGTAATGCCTCATGGACGCTGTGATTCAAACAGTATTGGTCTTGTCTTGTCGGAATTTGAATCCAGAGTGGGCAATCTTGTGTTCTATTTTCGTCATTATTTATGTACTCGGTTCCGCTTGCGTCAGAGTTACATAGAAATGAATCGTTACTGGCTTTTTCCTAGGCAAAAATTTCTGGGGGGAAGTCTGGGAGCAGATCCGCACCCAGGATTTTGAAAAGGGGGGGGGGGTCCAAGGTAATACGCAACGGGTGGTCTGGGGGGCGGATCCCCCCAGAAGTTAAAATTTTTTATTTTTGCCCAAAAACAGTACATTGGACATAAATTTTTTGCAAAAAGTAAATTATCGCACCGTAGGCGCGAAAACATTTTAAAAATATATAGCTGTTTTTGCCATAAAAATAGCAAAAATTTTCCATTTTGTTATCCCAAAAGGGGGCTCTAGACCAGAGTTGGAAGCGGGTACCATTTTGGCGGCCCGCCCCGCCCCGCCCCGCTACCCGCACGCTGGTACCCGCCCCGCCCCGCCCCGCGGCCCGCGGCCCGCAGCCAACTGATACCCGCAAGATACCCGCAAAACTTTTCGAGTGGTATACGATTACTATGTTGTTAAATTTATTAAAAAATGTCAATAATTAAAGACAAACTTTGATTTAAAGCTTCCAAACTACTTTACCTAATAGTGTATTGAGTTGAGATGTGTTGTGCTGAAATATGGAAATTAATCCAACCTGACGAAGTTTGCCGAAAAAGTACCACAACGTTTTGAAAAGTTTAAAAATTTAAACTAACAGTTACGTTTAATTAGAGATGCACCTGGACTTGGCTCAAAATGTCAGTCTCCACGGTTCAGCCCCGATGCCGACCGGGACCAAAATTTTGTAATTTTTTGGCAATTTTTCGCCAAAATTTCGGAATTTTAAAAGTTAAAACTAAGATTTAATTGGTAGAGATCGCTCGTTATTATATTAGTCATCGATTTGAATGAAACCAACACTAGTAATTTTGTCGATATATATACTTGAAATTATAGCAAAATCTTAATTTTTAAGAAAATTCTCCTATTTAGACCCACAATTTTCAGGCCCAGGTCTCGGACCCCGCCCGGTGCATCTCTACAAGAAATTAATGTTGCCTTCATGTAGTCTCAAAAAAGGCCTATGTTACAAAGCTAAAGTAGTAAAGACCACAGGTGGACAAGGGGGCGAAATCGCCCACAAGGGGTCGCGAAATTGCTCCCACACGGGGTAAGAAAATTGGCCACAGGGGGGAAGAAAATTGCCCAAAAAATAGGTTTTACGACTAAAATTTCCAAAAATGTTCCGGCTTAGCCGGAATTTTTAACTTAAAAGTATTATTTTTAGCTAAAAAACGTCAAAAAACGTGTTCTAGCTTAAATATTGCTGTTCTTTTGCTAAAAAGTGGCAAAAATAGCTTAAAAATCGCTTTCAAAAGTACCCCTAAGAAAAATCGCTCTCACAAGGGGTACCCAAATTTGCTTCCACAAGGGTCAGTGAAATTTGACCTCCCGTTCAGGTATGGTAAAGACTAGTCTATTTAAATCTCAAGGTTTTGAAAAATGATCAAGGTTTGGAATTTGCTGAAAATTGTTCTCTGTTTCGAAAACGCATTTAGCCTGCTAGAAGGCAGAGACCCTGGAAACTTTTGGCGACGTTATAAATTCCACAACTGCAGATGACAACAGATGACTAGATAGCAATAAACTGAACAGCGACAAAGGAGTTAGGATAGACTGTCCAAGGTTCCACAAAAGCACATACAGTTATCGGAAGCGGCGGTAAGATTAATATAGCGTAAACATGCCAGAACGAGAGGTAAGTAAAACTTAACTGACCCTTGTAGTAATGTGTGCACTTGTGGACGCAATTTTTGTCAGAACGTGTTTTTAATAACATGTTTTTAAGCAAAATAAACATAGATTAACATTAAATAACAACAACAACATTAAAACATTAAATTTCAATTAAATTAAAACATTCAAACAACATTAAATAAACAGAGATTTTTAGTAAAAATAACATTCTTTGGGCGATTTTTAGCAGAACACAGCGATACTCCAGTAAAAATATCCGGCGAAGCCAGAAAAGAAAAAGTTTAAGTTGTCAGACTAAAAGTTTTGTTTCTGTTAAAACCCACGGATAGCCGTATAGCATCAGGACTTTTCTAGAATAATATTAGTTTGAAAATTTTTTGAGCAAGGATTCCCAATTTCGAACTATTTTTAAAAGGTTGCAGAGTAACCTTATGTACCATCCCACTAACGTCACTAAAGGAACATATGCTTACAAGAAAATTTTAAAAGGCATTTAAGCTTTGCGTATGGCATAACAAAAAAGTATAACAAAAACGGCACGTATAGCAATCTGTTTGCTGAAAAATTTAGTTTGTTTGCTTACTGAAAGCAAGAAATGCAAGTAGAGATCTCGATCAGTTTACAGCATATACATGCTGTAGGATGACAACATACAGCAACACAATATAGCTTATGATTACTTTTCTGAATATAACCAAATAGAACAAGTTTAATCAAGTGCCCATGTGCGCTGAAATTAGTAGTCGTTGAGAAGGGCACCAAGCCAAAATTAGCGAATTTTTTGAAATCACCAACATGAATTCTGTTTTTTCTGAACACTTTACGGAAAAGTGTTAGAATTTAAGTGAGTATATCAACAAGAGATACCCGCAACTACCCGCGCGGGTAGCCTGCGGGTAGCAAAATTTCTATTACCGGGTACCCGCTACCCACTTCCAACTCTGCTCTAGACCCTATAAA
>JASAND010023179.1:0-42130 GCA_030248195.1 Trissonchulus latispiculum
TTTTTTGATTTTGAAATTGTAAAATAATCATCTTGTTGACAACTTTTTGTTTACATTGTCGTTTTAAACTTTGTTATTGTCGTTTTGTCAGTCAAGTTTTTCCTTCATTCTTTTTCATATTGTAGGCTCTTGGTTTCCTTTGCTGGCTTTTCCTGAAGGCGCCATGACGAACGGAGAAGTGGGGATGCTAAAGTTCTCGCCGTGGCCATTTTCCCTGGATCAACCGGTTCAGCCCCTGATAGTGTCAATATCTCGGCCATCCTTTGTAGCTGTAGCCCCGGTACGTATTGTAGTAACATAGTAGGTACAGTACATTTCATGAAATCCAGGACTGGTGGAGTAATTTCCAAATTGGCGAAATATCGCGAAGTGACGGCAATTTTCGCCAAAATTGGCGAAAAGTCTTGTTTAATTGGCGACAATTCTTGTTTTTTTCGCCAACTTTGTTCGAAGTTTTCGCCAACTTTGGCGAAAATCGCTAATACTTCGCGACATTTTGCTGTTTTCGCCAATTTGGAAATTACGCCACCAGTCATGGATTTCATGAAATGTACTGTAGTTGTTTGAAGTAGTTCCTCTTGAAAATCGAAAGGATTTCTATAAAAAGGATTGTCATTTCTGATTGCTAAGAAGAATCGGTTGGGTGGTGGTATTCTACAGAAACTGAAAGTTCAGATATGGTCACCGCGCCACCTGTGAGCGTAGACAGCTGTTACCTGTCCTGTTCCTTCCTCAAATTACTTTCGTAGAATCTGGTGAACTAAAAAAACAAAAATTGTACAGTTTTCGTATCCTGTGGTATTTTAGGTATCTGCATATACTTTTTGCTGAAACTTTCATATTTCATATTTATGTGCGCAGCTAGGGTTTTAGTGCTGTGTTTGTTTTTATGCGTAATCTTTCTTGCTGTTTGACGTTTTACTTTGTTATTTAAATTTCGTTTCATTTTTGTAGATTATTTTGGGCAGCAGATGGTGGTTGGATCTTCTATGGTGTCTATTTGTACCCTATACACATTTTCATATTAGGTATGTCTGCCATTTTGACTGGCTTTTCTGTAGCTGTCTGTACAAGGATACAAGCATTAATCATAAAGAATTATCGAAAAACGCCTGCCTACTATCACTTAGACAAGTTTCTTTTTGTCAGTTTACAATAATTTGTAACTAAACGTTGATTGTAGATGGCTCCCCGTGATTCGAAAGGAAGGCGATGAACCTCCGCCTGTCTTTGCAAATCGGGCTCAGCGAATCATGTGCGCCGCTGCGCATCTCGCGCCGACACAGCACACGTCCAGGGACGCTGTAGACTATGCTAAGCGTGTCCTCATTGAACAGAAGCAGCAACAGCTGGGTACGGTGGTTTTTAGTTGGCAGGGGGGTCACTGGGGTCCAATTTGTGGGGGGGGGGGGTAGGCCGTTATCGTGCAGATGATGTCCCCAGCCTGATAGCTAAGAGTGCTGCGCTTGTCACACTCTTAGTTATTATGTGCTCTTGTTATTAGTTATTCTAGCAGTTCGCCTACAGTCGTATATCTACACAGATTGTCATTAGTTTGGCCAGTCATGTAAATTTGTTTGATAGATACGTAATTTGGAAATGGCAGTGTATCTTGCATCGGTAAGGCAAGGCATAATATTTTGGATATTTCATTCATTCTTGTGTCGTTTCAAATTCAACCTAGAAAGTATTTGTTGGCAATAGTCTTTAATTTTATTGTAATAGGAATCTGTAAATTTCTTTGACTTTTCTTTCTGATTTCAGAGGCCAAGTGGCGATCATTAATTGATCAGGTGAAGTCAGTCCTTCCTCAAGTGCCCTCAGATGTCATCATGCAGGACTTGAGTAGGTTCTGCTTTTTGTTTCTTTCTTTTTGGAAATGTCATGACGTCTTACAGGACGCAATTAAAGTCTGGCCAAAGAAGTGGAAAGCGAAATTATTTTCACTTACATCTCAAAACTTTGTGTTTCATGGTGTTTCAAGATACGTACATTATGTAATATTTTCGGAAATGATGATGAGTTTTCTTCATGAAAAGAAAATTTAAAATTTTTTATGCAATTTCAAAGGGTGCCGCTACCACGAGAGAGTATCAGTATTCTGTTTTCCAGAAAAATTAGCTGAAATTTCTTCACTACCCAGTCAGAAAAGCTGTAATTTAGTGCTGAGCCTGAACAGCCAAATCGTCTTTGTTTCTGTATTGTACAGTGGTCATTGACTATTTTTAACGTACCGAACATTTTTACTGGTACCGAACATTTTGTGCAAATTCTACGATTACTTCAGGCAATACTTGACGTATATTATGCTGTACCTTATTGGTTTGATTTTAGTGCGAAGTGGCTCTGTTAGCGCTACTGTTTCCAATCTGTTGGAAGGTCGGGTGGCCTATACGCCAGAACCTGTCCCTGCTAATTTTATCAGGGTAAGCGTCAGCTTTAATTTGTAACAGGATTTTGTCTGTAGGTGAATTTGATGTCGACTCCGCTGCATTTGGGACAGGAGTTTTGAGATTGCTTGTCTTTCGGGGCTACACGACAGCTCGTAAGCTTGCTGGCGATAAGTGGTGCTTACAACTTATGTTCTTTTTTGGAAATTTCGAAATTTTTTCTGCTTATGAGTGGTGCTGTTTTCGGCAGTGCATAGTATAGTATAACTTAATTTAGCAGCATAAAATTTTGTGAAACGTTTTGTACAGTTTTGTACGTTTTGTAGCTTTTATTTGAAAACTTCATTTGGCCCACTCGAAGTGCACAATTTCCACGTCTTTATAAAATGCTGTATATTTATTTTAGACTACAGTTGTAAAGGAGAATAGTCCAGACTCCTGGCGTATTGCTTATGCTGAGAGGAAGGCAGCAATGATTGCCGAAAATCGGCAGAAATATTTGACACGGAAAAACTTAATTAAACCGGCAACCTTAAGCTAGCTACCTAGATGCACACTTCTTCGTTTTGCTTTACATATTTTGTCTTAGTATGCTCGAAGCTCGAGTGCATGTTTTGATATTAAATGCTATCGTGTTGTCTTCTTTGAGAAGTGGGACTAATTAGAGCATTAGCTGTATGCAGCTCCAGGACGTGTTCTACGATGTTTTATTGACCTAAAAAGTAGTGTTGGATCGTCTCTTTTCATCAGTCAGAACCGTATTAGTCAGAATTTCGATAGTCAGAATTTCATTAGTCAGAATTTAAATTTTGAAATTGTATAAACTGAACTTTTATTTGTAAGAATTTTATAAGTCAAAATTTCCATCAAGAAAATGAGGTAAACGCGGGCGAGCAGCCGGATACAAGGATTTAATTGGTTCTCCTGTCGGACTAAGGATTCGGCCTTAGTGACTGCACACAGGCGTTCTTCAATAAGTCAGAATTTCCAAAGAATTTATTTTCTTAATTTCTTCAAAATTGGCAGTTTTCCAATTCGGTAGCTCGATCCAGGGTTTTTTTTGCGTCCAGATGTGCGTCTGGACGCAAAGTTTCTTATCCGGACGCAATGAAATTTTAACGGGACGCAAGCTAGACGCAACATTATTTCGGGAGAAAATTCACTTTTGTAAGAGTAAAAAGTTTAAATCTTTCCAGTACCAATTTTTCTGTTTTTTCCAAAAATTTCTTCGGGTCCTGGGGGCTCTGCCCCCAGACCCCCGGTGTTTCCCACTTTGTCATGGAATGCCAAGGTGCAAGGTCGTGCCTCAATGTTACTCAATGTTATTTGTTAAGCTGTTGTCCACCTGCATCCATGTCAGGTCTTTTCGAACTCATAAATTTCACTTCAATAAATATATAGATCTTACTTGATGCATAATCGTGAACATTTATATTGTTCTCATTCAACACGTCAGACAGGATCAAGATTGTAGTAAAGTAAAACCCCGAAAATAACAAATTTGTAACTGTAGCAGGAGCAGAATATCCAAATTTTTTGATTCTTCTAAAAAACGTTTTTCGCAAAATATACACAAATTTCAATTTGAATTATATATTGCAAGGCTACCATTTTTGTAAAATTTTCAAATACAAAAGGCCTTAGCGTTAATAGTAAAATGGGGAATCCTTTCAAGAAGCAGTAATTCTCATGGTTTTGAAAATGGAATTTATTCCTCTTAGTGATATTAATTTAATAACTATTTCATAAATTTTTTATACCGTAATTAGTTTATCTATAACATTGAACATCGGAATAATGTATGCCAATAAAATCTAAAATTATTCACGAAATGCGTTAAATGCTACAGACGCTAAACTAATCTTTATTAACATTTCCATTACGGATTTAATCAGTAATTCCAAAAAATCTCCAACTTCTGGGGGGGCTCTGCCCCCCCAGACCCCCCACTGCTCACTTCCAATGCTGTTTTCAGGGATCAGTAGTTCTCAGAGTTTTCGAAACTGAATGTATGTTTGATATTTACTACCTTTTTCTCAATCCTATTCCTAAACATTTCATTAATTTTTAATACTATAATTAGTTTAACTATATTATAACATTGAAATATCGGAATGTGTGTCAATAATATTGAAAATTACTCAAGGTTTTGCGTTAGATGCAACAAGACACAGGTGTCAAATAAAATCTTTTTAAACATTTCCATTACGGATTATTCTGGAATTGCAAAAAATTCTTCAACTTCTGGGGGGCTCCGCCCCCCAGACCCCCCGCTTGTGTACATTGGCCGCATCTCTTTTCTGTAGGCACCCTTGTAATCATGCATTTTAAGGAGCATCAACTTTCTAAATAGTGTAAATAGTGTTACACTTTAGGAATTTTGAAAATTTTTAAAAATAAAACAATTTTTTGCACAGAAAACACGATAAAACAAAAATTCTACCTGGACGCAAAATTTCTTAACCGGACGCAACTTAAACTTAGCGGGACGCAAGGTTGACGCAAATCCGAAAACCAAAAAAAACCCTGGCTCGATCTTGTAGGCTTTCCGCAAAGAACGTGAAGTAGAGCAGGGGCCCCGTTGCATAAAAGTGATTAGTTGATTAGTGTAGCAGTTTTTTGAGGATAATGAAAGCTACGAATGGGCTACGACAATAATTTATATATAACATTGAAGCGCTTTGACCATTCTAATGGAATGAAAAGTCTAAATTAAGTTACAACATAAATTGGAATGATTCCGTCCTAAGAAGTAAAGAAATTAAGATTGAATTCAAAATTTTTCTTTGACTGAATGAGTCAGTGAGCATAAATTAAATACTTAACGAAATTTGGATACAGCACTGCAACAGCTTTGACATGATAACAAAAACTCCAAAAACGGCGGACTGCAGAAAAGGTTTTTCTGGAAAAGCGGTAACCCTTCCATGCGATGGCAGGAGAGGTAGGTATGTACATATGGCGGGGAAGGTATGTACACGAGGGCATCAGGTGTGTACATTGTCCAAAAATGTATGTACAGTTCGTATCATACCCCCCCCCCCCCCAGTTTTTCACATTACAAAGTCACATTCAGCGAAATCCATGTATGTATATGTGTATATGTGTGTACAGTGTGAGCGATGTCACGAACGATGTCATGGCGGGATACATGTATGTATATGTGTATATGTGTGTACAGTGTGAGCGATGTCACCAACGATGTCATGGCGGGACCCATGTATGTATATGTGTATATGTGTGTACAGTGTGAGCGATGTCACGAACGATGTCATGGCGGGATACATGTATCTATATGTGTATATGTGTGTACAGTGTGAGCGATGCTACGAACGATGTCATGGCGGGACCCATGTATGTATATGTGTATATGTGTGTACAGTGTGAGCGATGTCACGAACGATGTCATGGCGGGATACATGTATGTATATGTGTATATGTGTGTACAGTGTGAACGATGTCATGGCGGGACCCATGTATGTATATGCGTATATGTGTGTACAGTGTGAGCGATGTCACGAACGATGTCATGGCGGGACCCATGTATGTATATGCGTATATGTGTGTACAGTGTGAGCGATGTCACGAACGATGTCATGGCGGGACCCATGTATGTATATATGTGTATATGTGTGTGTACAGTGTGAGCGATGTCACGAACGATGTCATGGCGGGATACATGTATGTATATGTGTATATGTGTGTACAGTGTGAGCGATGTCACGAACGATGTCATGGCGGGACCCATGTGTGTATATGTGTGTACAGTGTGAGCGATGTCACGAACGATGTCATGGCGGGATACATGTATGTATATGTGTATATGTGTGTACAGTGTGAGCGATGTCACGAACGATGTCATGGCGGGACCCATGTATGTATATGCGTATACGTGTGTACAGTGTGAGCGATGTCACGAACGATGTCATGGCGGGACCCATGTATGTATATGCGTATATGTGTGTACAGTGTGAGCGATGTCACGAACGATGTCATGGCGGGACCCATGTATGTATATGTGGTGTATGTGTACAGTTGTCACGAACGATGTCTAGGGGAACCCATGTATATATATATATATATATATATATATATATATATATATATATATATATATATATATATATATATATATATATATATATATATATATATATATATATATATATATATATATATATAATTTCGTTTTGCCATCGCATGGATTATCTACCGGAAAAGCTGCTACACAAATCAACTAATCACTTTTACGCAACGGGCCCCATAGTTAACATTAGGTAGCTAGTTTTACTTGTTAATATTCATGCTCAGTTCACAGTTGGTTTAGTATATCAGTTGAAAACTTTAGTATGCAGAAGTTGAATCAAAAGCCTTCTGCAGCTCCAAGTTCAGATCTTCAGTTTTTGAGTTTCGGTGTGGTATGGAGTAAACTTAACAATTTGGACGATTCGTCATAGTGCCGCATAAAATTTCTCCAAGTATTGCCTGTTCGGATCTTTCCCCCAGCCCTAACTTTTGATTGTTTTGACCAATAACTTGAAATTTTGTGTGGGTGCATTAGAGGTAGATGAATTCAAAAATTTTAAAATTTAAAAAACTTTAGTTTGGTGAGGGGGTTACCAACGGGACAGGAAAATTTTTCAACTAATTTTTCTGAAAACTTGCGTACAAGGTTTTCAGGGTCACTGAGCTCGAAGCTGAATCTCTTCGTGAGCTCAGTATAAGCTAACATGTTAAACTTACAACTTTAACGAAAAGCTAAATCGAAAACGGATAAACGAAAAGCTCTTCTGAAAACCCTTGTATGCAAGTTTTCAGCAAAATCTGTTTCAAAACTTTTCGAGTCCCCCTTATCAAATTAAAAATTTTGAAACTTTTGAATTCGTCTGCCTCCAGTATGCACTCATACAAGATGGCAAAGTTATTCGTCAAAAAGTCAAAAGCTACAGCTGGGAGCGAAAGCGCGGAAGACCCAATTTTTTTCTAGGTGAAGGGGGCCCAAAATTAGCATTTCAGTCTAAGGGTCTATTTCTTTAAAGATTAAAATGGTCGGATTAAACGGATTAAAAATCAGCCGGATTAAAGTTTTAATTGCTATTTCTTTAATGATGGATTAAACGGATTAAACAGATTAAAATTAACTCGTTTAATCCGACCATTTTTAATCAGCAGATTAAACGAGTTGATTTTAAGCCGTTTAATCCGCCATTAAAGAAACAGCGATTAAAAATTTTAATCCGCCAATTTTTAATCCGTTTAATCCGCGTAGCTGCACGGGGATTAAAAACTAGTTGAAAATACAGGCGGCGGATTAAACGGATTAAAATTAATCTTTAAAGAAACAGCGATTAAGCAGGTCGGATTAAAATTAACTCGTTGATTTTTTTAATCCGAAGTGTGAATAAAGAAACAGGATTAGATTAAAATTTTAATCCTAGGTGCATTAAATAGGATTAAATTTAATCCGTTTAACTCGTTTAACTCGCTGGATTAAATTTTAATCCGTTTAATCCGAGGTGCTATTTCTTTAATGCGGATTAATTTTAATCTAATCCGTTTAATCTTTAAAGAAATAGGGCCTTAGATAGGAAAGTGAGTTATATGTCGCTTTTGCTAATTTGGGTCTTTGTTACTCATAAACTGGCTCATGATTTTCTGCTTACATACATCCGAATTGGGTTAAAGTAAATTTCGATGCATTTCAAATGCTGCTATGTGGATCTATTATTTCTATTTAACCGGTTCTTTGACCTTGGCTATAATGTAACTACATGTCAGAATATTTGTTCTACATAACTAGAAACGCTGCACCAGGAATGCACAACAAAAGAACGGTGATATGTACAAATCAAGGCACAAATTGAAGTCCAGTTAAGTACAAGGTGATTGTCAATTTACAACAAAATTCAGGAAAGGCAAGAACAGGAGAATTAGGGAGGGAGATTTGAGCAATGAGAGTCCACCGTTACAGTAGTGCTTATTCTGACAGACACATTCTTTCATCAACTTCGGCCCCCTCAGAATGTCACTTCGCTCCTCACATCCGGGTCGGTGATCGTCCTGAAAGGTGCAGAATTTGTCCACTTGACTAGCTGAAAGAAGAATAAGAGTCACTCACAGAAGTTACTATTTACTACTGACGACCAAAGTTACTACCGCTAAAATGAAAAAGTTAAATAAATAGTTCAATCAACAATTTTAAACCAGTGGGTATACTGACTAAAATGCAGGTTCACAGGCTGTCGTCTGGCACGTGTCCCGAATCGCGAGTCGTTTGTCGCATGTCGCATAGGATCTGTAATCTGTATACAGTCCTATGTCGCCTTTCGCTAAGGTGTTCACAGGCACAGGGTGATGTCCTGTCGCAGCATATAGCAGTGCACCAGAGATGAAACCGGGTCACCGGGTCAGTTCGGGTCACTATATGGACCGGGTCACCGGGTCAGGAGCTCTGACCCGGTCTTGACCCGGTATTTTTGATTGGAGGAATTTTTTGCTGTTATAGAATATTTTTCAAAGTTTAACCAATTTTTGTCAGCTAAAAACTTCAACACTGACTCAAAAATTAGCAATAAACATATTCTTAACTTAATCGTGTAGTTTTCTAAATGCTTGTCGCTGTAGTAGTGTCCTCATAATATTTGTAATCCTGTCAAGCTTAGATCTAGGTTTTAAACGACAATGATTGCGTTGAATCTTACTAGAAAATGAAACTATTTACATGGCCCTGAGAGTCTAAAATCTTTATTTTTAAATCTAAAATTCTCCATTCTCCATCTACTGTAAGAAATTTATCGCTGCTGCTATTATTTTTGGAGGGAGAGGTCCAGACTGTGGGTTTCAAATCTCGGTAAGAAGGAAAATCTCAGCAAAACAAGGTTTACAGATTCTGAGTTTTACCTTGCATTTTTTGCAATTGTTATGGCTTACTATGTACACATCTTCAGGAACCAATTGTGATTGATTTTATTTCATATTCTCTGAATCCTAGACATACGAGAAAATATTTCCAAAGAATTTCCTCTGAGTGAAACTTTAATCATACAACTAAATGAAATATTTTACTAAAATATATAATGATAAAACAGAAAAGTGCTAATGTTAAACCCTATGATTAGAATTAGATGATGTTGTGACTTTGGCAAAGTATTTTGTGCCAATTTGTTTGATTCAAAAAGCTATGTAGTTTTATTGAGTTAAATTGAGTTAAATTGAGCTAAAAAGCCATTATTGAGTGCAAAATCCTGCAAATAGGTTTGATTTTTTCGGCTTACTTACAATATTCACTTTCCAATGCTACTACTTTAAGGAAAGCAAAATTTTTGCTCAACTTGACATTTTAGTCGTCAATAATAGTCAAAAATGTCCAAAATGGTAAAAACCATTCACCGCACCCCAATAAAGCACTTTAATTTTTTTGCAAGCTTAAACCTAAATTTTCAAAAATACCGGGTCACCGGGTCATCGGGTCACCGGGTCAGGGGTCGACCGGGTCACCGGGTCAGTAAATAGTGACCCGGTTTCATCTCTGCAGTGCACCTCTTGGTTTGGTCAGCCATAGCCGCCATTTCACAGTCTGAGGCACCCGGGCGACACGTAACAAAAGGTAAAACATTTCAACTCCTCGCTACACGCGACAATTTGTCGCACGAGCCTACAACCCCGTAAACACTACTGCGACATACGACTCCACGACACGCGACACACAACATACGACTGATCCTTAAGTTTGCAAGCCGCAAGCGGGATGGGATAACCTCAATTGACGCAAATCTTTTAAATCCTGACTTTTCATAGTTGCGCTGATCGCTGAAACGAGTCAACGGCTCAACGCTGATGTCAACGCTGTAGCATTACGTTAGCACACTAGAGGTGCTGAGCTTACACAAACAAACTTTCAGATTTAATGAAATTCCAAGATATATTCCGAGATTTTTCTAAATATTCTAGAAAGATTCCCCGAGATTTTTTAAATATTCTACAAATATTCCACATTCTAATATATACGTACTGCTGTCAACCGGGTGATACTTGACACACCACTTTCCACTGCACTTCCCGTTGATGCAGGGACTGTTCTTTCGCTCAAACAAAGTCCCACTGGAAGATTCGTGATCTCGCGTACAGTAGCAATGGACCAGCCCGTCTTAAACGTATAATGGAAAAACAATGAACAAGATTCATTCCTAGTATTTGATTGAAATAGTTTGTTTTTTAATATATTTTTATTCATTCATTTGTATATATATGTTTTGTTCGCATTGTTCGAAAGATCGCAGCTTAATACCAGTCCCAGCGAAACAGTGATTCAGTTCAGTTGCTTTAAGCAAGAGTATATAATACCAAGAGTGGGTAGCTTAGCACTTCCTGATGGAAATGACCTGCGAGATGCTCGGTCCGATTTGAGGTTGGATGTTTTCCAGCTTATTTCTGTGACGCTACTGTGGTTCAGAAATGGTAAAAAGCAAAATGCAAATTTTCGTTGGTACGAGGAAGTCACGTTGCTTTTATCGGATCATTTTCGCATCTTTTCCAGGATTCCTTAAAGCAAGAGTATGTTATACCAAGACTGGGAAGCTTAGCCCTTCCTAATGAAAATGGCCTGCGAGATGCTCGGCACATTAAGGCCGAAATCTCGGCGGGGGGGGTCCCATTTCCCATTGTTCAGCATGTGTTTATATGCGTTTGAACTAAAACGCATCTGATTGGCTAATCGCCTACCTTATGTCAAATTTACGTGTGAAGTGGACCCTTCCCGAGATCTCAGGGGGGTCCCGCTTAGCGTTGTTAAGCGTGTGTTTATGTGCAGTCGAACTGAACATTCTGAACAATGGTAAGTGGGACCCCTCTCGAGATTTCGGCCTTAATGTGCCGAGCATCTCGCAGCCCATTTCCATTAGGAAGGGCTAAGCTTCCCACTCTTGGTATGTATTATATACTCTTGCTTTAAGGAATCCTTCGGAAAAGATGCGAAAATGGTCCGATAAAATCAACGTGACTTCCTCGTACCAACGAAATTTTGCATTTTGCTTTTTACCATTTCTGAACCACAGTAGCGTCACAGAAATAAGCTGGAAAACATCCAACCTCAAATCGGACGTTTGCAAATTATAAAACTGCACTGTGCAGTTGTATTATATATATATATATATATATATATCAATCAAATCTTCAGCAGCTATATTATAATAAGAAAATAACTGGATTTAGCAAGAGTTAAATGTTGTTTACATATACTCAATTTTCGGAGTCTTACCAACTTCCTCGCTACTGCTGGAGTCTGCGCTCAACAAATTGCATGATTGCAGCAAAATGACGCCAAGAATGAAGATTAACCGAGAATGCATTGCAAAGAGTAAACGCGTACACTAACGTTGTAATGCTGCTGTTTTAAAATCATCGAAATAAAAATCGTTTAAACTGGAAAATGAAAACCAGTCACTGTAGATACATACTCCAAGGGCTTTCTGGAAGACAATATTTTATTAGTTTAAATCAAGTTTTAACATTTTATTATGACAACAAACGCAGAGTTTACCTATATCGGTCCATGCATGCAGTGACTTTACATTTTAACAATTAATTTGTGTGTCGAAACTTAAGAGAACTGTAACAATTTACTTGTTTTTTGTAACTGCTTTACCAGCCTACGTATCTTATTTTAATAATGTTTGGATATTTCGAATAGCTTACAACTTTAGCTGAAGTTGAAGCGTAGCGGGCGCAATATTTTACCTCTGCTTAGACCAAATAATGGATACTACAAATATGTGCAGAGTGCAGACAACATAATATGCGAAAACGAGCAAAATCGGAGATTGTCAAAAACCAGCCAAAAATGGACCTCTCATCCTTAGGATGTTAAATTAAATTAGCAGTACTGATATGTCCCTAAAAATCCAGAGAAGGATTGAACACAAAAAATTTGTCAAAATATTTAACCACTCACGAATCGAATTTGAGTTAATCATGAGCAACTTTGGTTGGTTACAACACGAGTTCAAATGAGGAGAACTTGAAATGGAATGGTTTGAATCGGCATCACACCAGAGCCATAGCGGGGCAGATGGGGATACCGGCTAAATTAAACTCACGATAAACACACACACACGATTAAAAAATCACTCCTAAAATAGTCATTGTTTACGCACTTATTGTATTTTCAAGAAGCTACACCAGAATTCCACCTCTCCCCTCATGTACGAAACACCTTATAATTAATTATAAACTCAAAGAATCTATAAAAATATCTATATATATCTTATAGCTTTATCGTGCAACATAAAAATTGATCACAATCATGGAACAAAAAAGAAAAAACTACTTCAATAGTCTCAATGTAGGATAACAATTAACAGCAGATGTGCTCCTAATAATTAGTGACAATCAGTCCTCCAAAATGTATCTCACTTAGTATGGTTTTCTGAAAAAATCCATCTTGGACATTTATGGACAGTATTAATTCATCGGTTTTTGTCCAAAACTAGGATCTTTTGCGCTTTCCCCCCCCAGCCCTAACTTTTGATTTTTTTGACCAATAACTTTGAAATTTGGTGTGGGTGCATACTGGAGGCTGGTGAATTCAAAAATTCCAAAATTTTAAAATTTTAAAAAATTTTAAATTTTTGTTTGGTAAGGGGGGACCAAGGGGAACCAAAAAATGTTTTGAAAAAAATTTTGCTAAAAACTTGCATACAGGGGTTTTCTGGGGTGCTGAGCACGAATCTGAAATCCGTTTTTCGATTCAACTTTTCGTTAGCTCAGTATAAGCTAAAGTTGTAAGCTTAACATGTAAGCTTATACTGAGCTAACGAAAAGCTGAATCGAAAAACGGATTTCAGATTCGTGCTCAGCACCCAAGAAAACCCCTGTATGCGAGTTTTCAGCAAAATTTGTTTCAAAAAATTTTTTGGTTCCCCTTGGTCCCCCCTTACCAAACAAAAATTTAAAATTTTTTAAAATTTTTTAAAATTTTAAAATTTTTTAATTTTTGAATTCACCAGCCTCCTGTATGCACCCACACCAAATTTCAAAGTTATTGGTCAAAAAAATCAAAAGTTAGGGCTGGGGGGGGGAAAGCGCAAAAGATCCCAAAACTAGCTAGCAGTCGGTCGGTCAGCCAGCCGGTCTTGCAGAGCAAAAAAGTGCAGACTAAACTCTTTGAAAACTTGCTCCAAAATAATGGTTGGCTAGCTGGACGGTCTCCTTAAACTGGACAGGTCGGGCGGCCTACTAAAAAACTGAACCTGTAAACAACACTGTCTGTGTCAAATAACCGTAAAAGCAAACTATTCTTATCTGGAAAAGAAGAAAGTTTGAATGAATGACTAATAGCACTAACAGTGAGCAATTCTAGCTTATGATTCTAGAAGAGACATAATGGAGACAGGCTGTGTGTGCTGTAACTGTGCTCATACAAAGAAAGAAACATTGACACACACAGGTATGTGGAAAAGCTATACTTTTGAGAGTTCACCCATGTATGCGTCATACGAGAACGTAACTGGAGACTAAGTAAATGCGTTGGAAAATTGATTTTCTCATACAAACGAACGTACGCTTCGGTGAAACTGGATTTTAAAATTGTATACCTGCCTACGTTGAGGAAGTAATTTGAGTTCAATTTTAAAATCAGGCGCCAAGCCAGTGTGCACATGTTTTTAAAATAACAAAAAGTACACAAACAACGGCTCATGTACGCGTAAAGTAGGGCTCTTTACAGTGTAGTGCTGATGGGATTAATTCGTGCAAATAAGCTTCAGCGTCTCAAAATATAACTTGACTAGCAGGAACTGTTAGTGTTACTCTTGGTGGTGTTAGTAGACATAAAATAAACATTCTGGTGCAAGTCCACAGAGCCCGTCCTAGTACACACCTAAAGTCTGACACATAAATGTGTGTACAAAATTGTGATCACTTATACTGCATTTAATATTCGTCAAAGACCCATAACATATATTTTCTGAATCGTTATGATGAGAGGAAACTTTTACAAATTTTGAAATTTCAAAAAATTTCAAAAATTCCACAATATTGGTTTATCGGGGTTTTTCTCCGGAATATGCATGCTGAAAATTCTTTTTGCAATTGCAATTTAGCCTACAATAAAGATTCACTCCCATTTGCGCGCACGTCCCGTTTGCGCGCAGTAACTTTCAATTGCACGCATTTTACAAAACTTCAATGTGTCCCATTTGCGCGCAAATCCCGTTTGCGCGCAAACCAATTTGACCTCTACTATTCTTTTGACCTTACGGCAGCTTCGTTTGCGCGCAGTATTGGAGAGTTCAATGTGAATTCACATCAGTTAGTTTTTAGCTATGAAAATGAAAACGGTAAATTGTGAAAACAAGGTTCTTCGGATAAATGCATTAACCCTTACATACACTACATAACACTTTTTACAAAGTTCAAAGGTCATATTATAAGACTTGTGTTCTAATTTAGGCTAAGGGTCTAAAAAATCTAACATAAGGCTAAGATCCAGTTTAAGTTCTAGTTGATTAGAATTTGCAACCGCACTGTTTAATGCAAAACATGTATATAATTGCTGTATGAGCATGCGTTTAATTAATGATTGTTTGATTAAATGCGTTAATGAATATGTATTTGTTTAACATTTTTATGATTTTAGTGGTTTTAGAGGTATATCTGATTTGATTGTTGCAAGTGTATAAATGTCTAACGTTCAATTTACATATTGTTTGTTAATCTCTGAAGAAGTATCTCATGTTCATAATTCAATAAAACCCAAATTAGAATTGCGCGCAAATGGGACGTGCGCGCAAACGAGAACTGCGCGCAAACGAGACTCTTTAGCATAGAGTTAGACTTATCACATTTAACACTTGTGCGCGCAAATGGGACTTGCGCGCAAATGGGACTGGTCTAAATTAAATCTTGTATTCGTGCGCGCAAATGAGACACTACCGGAAACTTTTACCCATCTAAAAAGACGCAGAACGCAGAATAAAATCCATCAAGGTTTAAAGTTTTTTATAAGAATTTTTTATTTTCAAAATCCTTTTATCTTAGTCGCTTTTCCGTTACTTTGACAAGCTACTGCTCAAGCAGTACTTGATAGAAAATTTTTTCGTCTTCATTTTCGGGCATTTTTTCACATTTTTGTGAAAACATTTTTGTGTCAGACTTTAGTTATCTGTTATTAAACAGAGGATACAAATACAGAAAATAGAAATAACAAGCAGGCCCCTAAAAGGGGCATATTCCGCAGAAGAGCCGTGGTGTATACCTAAGAGTGCAATTCCAGAGTTGACTCTGAAGTTTAAACGTTATTGAAATGGAGGAAATGAAACAAGTAGGCTCCTAAAAAGGAGCATTATCCCGCTGTTGAGGTAACAATCGCTTTTTATCCAGGTGTCCAGCAGTTGACAGCAGGTCAGAGAGACTTTACTTTACGCAGCTTTATATGCTCCGAGGTTAGCACAATATTAGGAAAACAAAGGTCACTGACAGAAAACATGGCCCCAAGCAATTCTGACGTGCGATGACTGGCTCACTTTAACTGAATGCTCAGGTGGCCGGCCACGTCACACCACACATAAGTCAACCCAAATCCAAGCTATTGATAACGAGATACGAGAATGGTTGTAGTTGGAAGTCTACGTATCCGCTTTGATGGTTTGAGTGCAATAACGGGTTAAGCAGATGAAAGAGAAGGGATCAGAGGAAGGGGACATGAAGCCAGATTATAAGATTCCATGAGGGAAAACTACATTAGCGAAGAAACGTGGTCATTTGATCGTTTTTACTGGGTCACCAGGTCAAAAGTATTGAACCCCTTCGTCTTATGCAACGTTTGACAACTGAAAATAGGGTTGAATCCCAGTTTTTGGCAATATCTTCTAGCTTTGTCTGGAATCTGTACGAAATATTTCTTTAGAACAGGCGGCCTTTAATTCTTCTCGAGCGTTAACTGATTTGTAATCGTGTAGCCTAATTTGCATATTCGCATGATCACACTCTTGCAGTTTTCATTTCCAACCAAAGGGGGCATTGTTAGAATATTTCATTCTCACATAAAACTGCATGAAAACTTAGCCCCCTCTGCGCAAATTTTAAAATTTAACTATTTAGCTGCAACCAAAGTCATAGCTACTCATTATAAAATTTAAATCCGGTGATGTGTGTCCGTTTCCTCAAAAATTCTACCTCAGCCCCCTCTGTTCAAAAACGCAGCCAAATCGAGGCATATGGTGAGCATATAAGCATTTTGAATTACTTCATGAATTCAGTTCAAAATACAGCTAAAACGATTACAAGTATCCCGCCTCTAGGCGGGATAAAAAGAGGAAGTCTTTAATAAGTATGAAAGGGTTAAAGAGCTATAAGTATGTAAGTTGCTGTATGTCAGTGCTTACTCTCTTGCTTGTGCAGTGCAGTTTAGATAAATCTGACAAAGCCATTTTGCGGTAGCGAACTGCAATATATGTAACTTGACCGACAAATAAATACGCCAAGGCATTGCAGTTTGATGATATTGCACAAAACTTTGGTAGCTAAACTATTTCTGCATAATCATAGCACTCGTTAATCGTAAATATTTCGTTCAAGTTAACACAAAGGTTAAGAGTATAGTACGTCAAGCAAAGCTTAGACCGGACAACAACACTTTTTACTTTAAACAGAATCGGGACAATACGTCCTGATATCTAATTTGCATATTCTTCCAAATCCGTCTGCTTGCTTTCTCTTTTCGATTTCTGCAGGAGGGGGGGATAAAATAAAAGACGGAATTAATTCTTGTACCCCACTCTATTTTAAAATATAAAATGTACTATAAAGAAACTACACTACTGCCCCACAACTTCAATGCCAAAACTTAAATCCAACCATTTTTGACTGTCGACTATGCGGCCCCCACGGCTAAAAAAAGATGCTGGAAAACAATGATAAGGATAGAGGAACATGCTGCTTTAGAGATTGCAGCCAGTGTGTATAGCATCCATTTTCCAAAGCAATAATTCCGCCTCCAGGCGGAATAAAAATACGAATTTCATTAAAGCTGCATGCGATAAACGATTCCTTCCTTCATTAAAGAAAAATTGTTGCGCACGCTTTGCAGTTCCTAATTTGCATATTGCATCTGAGTAAGATTAGTGGTTTGACAGGGATTTGAAGCAGCCAACAGTGTAATGCATGCATATGTGCTTCTCTGATATGCATAACGATAACTGCGAAATAACTGCGAACGTAAACCCCCCTATATGCTCAAAACATGAATTAATTTTACAGCAAATTTTTAACGTGCAGCTGAGTAAAGCAGCTGCACAGAATAATGTATAATAGCCGGCTACGCTGAGACGTAGCCGGAAAAATTACAGCCGGTTGAAAATAGGGAAAATTTACGTTGACTACCCTTATCACGTACGACAAACTAAAAGTGAAAAATTTTAAAATAAAGGTTATAGGGGTTTCATCATATTTTGTGTTGGATTTGCTTATTATTTTATGAATACACTAAGCAAAATATATGCGCAAAACTGAAGCGATTAGTTTGAAATTTTCCAAATTTTCTCAAAAAATGATTCAAATTAACTGTCTTAAATTTTACATGTACGTATTTATTGAGGGATACAGGGACACTTTTTCATATTTGTTTAAAACGTAATTCCGCGAACTATTGAATTCCAAAGTTTTTGAACATTTATAATACGCAATATTGCATAAATCATACACTGAAAAAGTGTCACTTCACTGTATTATGTTTATTTATACATTTGTGCTAAATTTGAGCTACTTTTAGTCAGCCTTACACGACAGTCCCGATTATGAAAATTTCAACTTATGTCTGCAGTGTATAGTCGCAAGCCAAAAACTTGAGTCTTCCAAGTATTTATCACCAACTACCGTTGCTGAAGGTCTGAAATTGTTTGAGAAATGAATGCAAGAGAGCCATTCCCGGTAACTGAAGCGCCCCCTTAATAGTTTCGGGAATTAAAGGAAATAATAGGCATGCAAATAATTGTAACGGATCAAGGTGACACACGGTCAACCTTTCCGTTGCTGGTGGCTGTAGCTAGCATAGCTACCCGTCAGGCTTTGTATATCATCATCACCTTGGGTTGGGAGAACTTTGCAAGTCACGTAGCTCCCCCAATGTTTGGGACTGGGTGGGTTCCCCCCTCGTGACTTGGGAACTACGTGATTGGGGGAAATTCTCACTAGGGGGCGCTCGTGGGAGGCTTCAGCCCATTACTCGCTTCCCCTATTCAGTCTGTATTATTCTGTCATTGCGAGCGCTTGTCTTATTACGCAACTCCCCCCTTTTATTTGCTGTGTAAATATTTTGTGTTCTCCCCAGCTCTCCCCAGAGCTTGGTATGTTGGTTGGCCTGTCCAACCCCCGCTGTAACTGTAAGTCATTATTTGTGTGTTGTCTGTTTGAGGGTTCGACCCATTATCTTATATTGTCTTGTTATATTATTAACTTGTTGTTACTATTCTTTATTAAAGTGTATTTAGTTAGGTTTGTATTTCTTCTGAGCCCCTGCTAGGTAGGTAGATTAATTCTGAGTGAGTGAGAGTGCGAGTCATCTCGCCCTTAGGATCGGATTTACCACTGCGTATATTGTCTGGCAAGGCTGTCCCGACCGTCTCTTGAAGTCGGTTCGTTATCCATCTGTGCCACGGTCTCCGCGTCCGCTACGTCTGAGCGTGGTAACGGTGTCAGTACGTAGGAAAGCCTACTAGCCCCGCTACATTAGGCTGCCAAAAGCTCAGGGATTTCTTGCCTGAACCCCTTCGTAAAATTTTTTCAAATTTCCGTCTATTTTTGTTTTAGTTTCGTTGGGGTTCCCCCCGTAGTTCTTCGCGTCCAGCGCACGAGTTTTTCTAATTTTCTTAGGTAGGTAAACCCCCCCTAGGGTCAAAAATCCGAAAAATGTTTTCGTAGGGTTTGCGTGGTTTGTATACGTGTATAATTGTGTACCTGTCTCTCCTCCAATTTAGGCTCTAATATAGCATTTATTTGTGGGTTGAGCTAATTTTAGGGCTATTTTTGGGATTTGAGCTAGGATTTTTTTCCAAAGTTCGTACCTAATTAACAAATAATTTTATTGTGATAATTTTATTTGTGTTTGTGATGTTTGCTTGTCTAATCGCATTTATTTTTAGGTTAATTTTGGTAATTGTTTCTTTTTCAGGCCAAAAATAGCAGTCATCTGCTTCAATTGACACCAATATTATTGTATTTTGTACAATATTTTATATACGTATACATTTGTATTTTTTTGGGGAACCTATGGATATTTTTGAGTTGTGCTTAATTGTCTTTTTCTAAGAGAACTTTTAGATTTTAAGAAGAGAGTTCAACTCAATATGGATCAAAAGCGCACAAGCCTACGCTTGAAAGAACGGGAACTACGTCACCAGCCATATTCGGTGATCGGATATCGTGGAGACTCCCATTTGGACTGCATGGGATGTATGCCTTCCACGTCTAGAATGAATTCGGGGTTTCAACGACCGGGACCAGGTGCAGAGGTTGCGCCCCCGGTCCAGTTCTGCTTCGATAGCGGATCTGAGAAGAAAGAAGAGTGGCTGGGCATTGGGGACTGCTCGGAAAAGCAGTGCCCCTACTCTAAATCCAACGATTTCCAGTTCTTTGACCACACTATCTGAGCCTGAATCGTCCGGAATGGGTCCGTCAGCGGACTCGGCCTTCGTGACGTCAGCATCGAGCCTAGTATCCTTGGATGACAACCAATCTGGTGGTTCAATGCCTCAGACACGAAGCTTCAATGATGAACTCAACAAGACACTGGACTGAAATGAAATTAAATTGGAACAGAGGGACTCTCCTCAGAGTTCTGGGTCGAGTCCCGGGGACCAGACTGTCATCGGTCTTGAGGAGCGCATAAACTTGGGTTCGCCCCGAGACCGTGGGCAGGCTCTACAAGAATCTGATGATGATATGACGGCCCTGGGAGTTGCGGCAATACCTGGATTGCCACCTTTGGACGACCTGGTTCACTCAGTGTTCCAGAACCTCGGAATTGATTTGGAGCACGAGTTCTCACTTGGAACGGCGGCACTGAACAATTGGGCCATGGATTCGGGAGCAGGCTGTCCTGGGATCCATCATTTGATGTTGGAAGTTGGAACTCAGGCTTCACCGTCTCATCAGCCCAGTCCATCAAGGAGCTCCGCGGGTGTCATCACCCCGGTAGCAGCGAATCATGGAATGGAACAACAAGTCATGGTGTAGCAGCCCTCAGAAACGACGACCAGGGGACAGATGGGTTCAGCCCAACGCCCTAAGGGAGCAGTGGTGATCACATTGAACACGACCGTCGTGAATAACCAGATTTTGCGACCCGACCTTTGGTCAACCCCATCACAAACCTCATCACCGGTGACCAGTCGACCGAATATCTTGCGACCATCGGTTCGTCGTGGACGAACCGGTCATCGGGTTCATGCTGCTGGTAGGACTTTGATGTCGTCAATTCCGCAAACCAGTCCAGCTGATCATTTGGGACCAATGGAACCATCAACCAGTCATCAGTCATCACAGGAACAACACTATATATGAGATATGCACATCATTATAAAGCCCCTTTTTGTGCTCCTTCATATGGTAGATTCAAATGAAATATATAAGGCTTAAATAAATTTTGATTATTTGCGCATGCGCGAAGCCAGGATGGTAGCTAACCAACTCGGTTGTGCGCTGACGCGCACCACCTGATTAGGCATTCTTTGACATAAATACTTTTGCGCAAAGATAGCTTGCCAGCCAAACTTGCTTTACGCAATGTTTTGTTAAGATTGGTTCATCCATGGAAAAATTACGTGGAAAATCCCGGCAGTGGTACTATCTCCTTAATTTTGAGTAAAAATTTAGAAAAGTTTGAGTGTGGGGTGTGAGGTCCATAGGTGTGTTTGGGGTGGGGTGGTGGGCGGAGGAAACCCCTCCCCCCAAATGAAGGGGTTTGCCTACTCTCCCCCTCAAAAAGTTTTGCTACTCCTACCTCCAAATCGGCCTTCGGCCGACCCCCGTTCCTAAAAATTTTCAACCCCCTGCTATCTAAATTTTTAAAGTTTTTAGCTAAAAATTCGAAATTTTTCAATTAGCGAAAAATTGCTAAAATTTGCTTAACTACCTTAAAAATCGCTAAAAATAGCTGAAAACAGAGAAAATTTTTCAGTCTTTTAACGAAAAACCGATTTTTCGCTGCCCCCTTGAAAATTTTTCTTACCCCCCCCCCCCAATCGACCTTTTTTGCCAGACTCCCCTCCCTACTTTTTTCAAACACCCACTTTTTTCGCCAGCCACCACACCTATATATGGCGAGGTGGAGGTCTGGCAAATTTTGGTGGGTGGTGTCTCGGTGTCTGGGATTTGGCCATTTGCCGGTGGGGTGGGGACCATAGGTGTAACGGAGATTAGGGGTGGGGGGGGCTCCCCCCAATTTTTTTACGGGGGCCGCCTCTGGAGACCGCTCACCCCCCCCAGGACCCCCCAACCCTCTTCCTCCAAAATTTTTATTCCGCCGGAGGCGGAATCTTTGCAATGGGTGAACCTCGCTCTGCGTGTAATAACAGATGAGCTTGAATCGTAGTGCCTATGTTTAACACACCGACTTAGTCAGTCCGTCTTTTTTCGATGGGGGGTGCCAGGGCGGAAGGTAGCCTGAAACTTTCAGTCCGCATTTTGTTACATTTTAGGTGTGGGCGGTAAGGCTGCCACTTTAATTTTGTTTCATGAAAACTAAATTTTAAGCCATTTTCAGAGGGGGCTTTGGTATTCCAATTTCTAAAATTCTTTTTGTTTCATTCCCCCCTCGGCTCAGTTCTGATTTTAGATTATGAACGCTTAATATGTAAATTAGATGATCCCAAAAAAAGTTGTAGTGCTGACAAGTATAGTTGAAAACAGCGGCTGGTGCAATGTTTGTACAGGCTCGTAAAATAGGTACGGTTTACTTCAAGCATTCGGTGGTGCTTTTAAACGTTTTCACTTACCGGGATCAGGATTCTTACACAAGTTCATTTTGACTCAGTTATGCTCAGTACTTGGTTGGGCATGGGATGGGCTTTGACTCTAGACTCAATCGACCAATGTTTTGAGTTCTGATCGAATAGTGATTGAATTACCAAAGGAACTGTAAAATTATTAAATATGGTTAGAACAGAACACAATAGAATTGCATCAAACGAGGTAACTGCACTCTATATGCATGCAAACTTTTACACCCGAATCTTTTACTCAGTTTATATCCTTTCATAAACAAACAAACTTTTGAACGGCTTTGGAGTATTTGTGGGGTTTAGGCTTCAGTGTAAGTAGTGAGATTGTGATGGTGGACTAAACAATCAACAAATTGACAACGGATTGCATATTAAACAGAACAACCGAAAAACGTTTGTAGGTAACCCTTCCATGCGATGGCAGGAGAGGAAGGTATGTACATATGGCGGGGAAGGTATGTACACGAGGGCATCAGGTGTGTACATTGTCCAGAAATGTATGTACAGTTCGTATCATACGTGGTAGGAAAGTACGTAAGTATGTACACATCGTCCGAGAGGAGAGGGAGAGGCACCCCTCCCCCCCAGTTTTTCACATTGAAAAGTCACATTCAGCGAAACAAATGTATGTATATGTATGTGTGTACAGTGTGAACGATGTCACGAACGATGTCATGGCGAGATACATGTATGTATATGTGTCTATGTGTGTACAGTGTGAACGATGTCACGAACGATGTCATGGCGGGATACATGTATGTATATGTGTCTATGTGTGTTCAGTGTGAACGATGTCACGAACGATGTCATGGCGTGATACATGTATGTATATGTGTCTATGTGTGTACAGTGTGAACGATGTCACGAACGATGTCATGGCGTGATACCTGTATGTATATGTGTCTATGTGTGTACAGTGTGAACGATGTCACGAACGATGTCATGGCGGGATACATGTATGTATATGTGTATATGTGTGTACAGTATGAACGATGTCACGAACGATGTCATGGCGTGATACATGTATGTATATGTGTATATGTGTGTACAGTGTGAGTGATGTCACGAACGATGTCATGGCGTGATACATGTATGTACATGTGTCTATGTGTGTACAGTGTGAACGATGTCACGAACGATGTCATGGCGGGATACATGTATGTATATGTGTGTATATGTGTGTACAGTGTGAGCGATGTCACGAACGATGTCATGGCGTGATACATGTATGTATATGTGTCTATGTGTGTACAGTGTGAACGATGTCACGAACGATGTCATGGCGGGATACATGTATGTATATGTGTATATGTGTGTACAGTGTGAGTGATGTCACGAACGATGTCATGGCGTGATACATGTATGTATATGTGTCTATGTGTGTACAGTGTGAACGATGTCACGAACGATGTCATAGCGGGATACATGTATGTATAAGTGTCTATGCGTGTACAGTGTGAACGATGTCACGAACGATGTCATGGCGGGATACATGTATGTATATGTGTCTATGTGTGTACAGTGTGAACGATGTCACGAACGATGTCATAGCGGGATACATGTATGTATAAGTGTCTATGTGTGTACAGTGTGAACGATGTCACGAACGATGTCATGGCGGGATACATGTATGTATATGTGTCTATGAGTGTACAGTGTGAACGATGTCACGAACGATGTCATGGCGTGATACATGTATGTATATGTGTCTATGTGTGTACAGTGTGAACGATGTCACGAACGATGTCATGGCGGGATACATGTATGTATATGTGTATATGTGTGTACAGTGTGAACGATGTCACGAACGATGTCATGGCGGGATACATGTATGTATATGTGTATATGTGTGTACAGTGTGAACGATGTCACGAACGATGTCATGGGGAACCCATGTATATATATATATATATATATATAATTTCGTTTTGCCATCGCATGGATTATCTACCTTGTAGAAGCTAACGTGTCGCTAGCTGTTCGAACACAGATTAGGTTTTTATTGAATAAGCACTTCTGATATATCTGAGCTCAAAATGTTACATATTACTAATGTTAATCGATATCTCAATATTTCGAAGGAAGACAGCTATAAGGCACTGTATAGAATGGTTTAGTTCAGCACGGAATCTTTTTTCGTGGCCTCAAGAATATAGGTATCGATGACATACAAAATTGGACGACCACGCACCGGGGCGGAATAATACCCCTTGTAGGGGTTACTTGTTCAATTGTTATGCCAAAAATCGCATTTTCAGCCGTTTCCAATGCCAATGAATGGATATTCAAATATGAAGTAATTTTGGCATTTGACATTGTTTTTAAACTCGAAAATCAGATTGCCAACATGTTTGCAAGTCCAAAATAAGGTCCCTAATGAGTCCGAAAGCTATAATACAGTTACAAACGTGTATTTCTCGCAATGATAAACACTAAGCCAAAAAATTGGACATTTGTGAAATATTTTGCAAAACTTACCCTAAAAATACCCAATTTTTGGCCGTTTTTGGCGCGACTACCCCCCCCCCTCTCGTCCCCCAGTTTGGGGGGATGTTCCCCAAAAATCTTTCAAAACGGGAAGGAAACAGAATAGAAGACACTTTAAGAGACAAGTTCTGTCCACTGCACTACGTAATAAAGCAGCACAGAAGTAAAATCTAAGTGCGCCGCAGGCGAAATTTTTTAAAAATTTGTGAAATTTATTAAACTTCTGCTTAATTTTCACTCAAAATATCCATATAAACAGCTGACACTATTTTCTAAGGGGAGGGCCCGGAATGTCAAAGGAGGGGGCCCAAATCGCAAAGGGGCCCCCGTGGATCCGCCACTGCTCCTATGCTTTAACTGTATTAATATGGACCATAGTTTCCCTGGAACTTTGGGTCTGGGGGGTAAATTTTGGAACTTTGGTGGTCGACCCCCGCAATGTGATGGGGGCACCCCCCATAGGTGGAACGGAGATTTGGGGTGGTGGGTTCCCCCCAACTTTTTTGGGGGGCCCTCTGGAGACCCCCAAACACCCCCCCAGGATCCCCCAACCTTCCCCCCAAAAAAGTTTTCAATTTTTATGCTAAAAATCGCATTTTCAGCCGTTTCTAATACCAATGAACATTCAACTATGAAGTGATTTATACATTAGACATGGTTTTTAAACTCGAAAACTTGCCAACATGTTTCCAAGTCCAAAATAAGGTCAATAATGAGTCAGAAAGTTCATAATACACTTAAAAAGTGTATTCCTCGCAATAATAGACACTTTAAGCCAAATTTGGACATTTTTGAAAATGTTTGCAAAATTTACCCTAAAAACACCCAATTTTTGGCCGTTTTTGGCGCGACTACCCCCCCCCCGTCCCCCAGTTAGGGGGATGTCCCCCCAAAATCTTTCAAAACGGGAAGGAAACAAAATAGTGTTATAGGGAGACGTTGCGTCTGTCCCATTTGAGATTTGAGTGCATATTTTAGTGTGTTTATTTTAATGTCAAATTTTAGTAAGAATAGTATTTTTAGTGAGAAATATGTGCTGTGTGAAATTGTGTAAATTTGTGTTGAAATTGGTGTGAAATTGGTTATTTACTATGTTAAAATATGTTGTGTTTTATTCAGCCCACTTAGCTACTAGGTGGCGCTGTTTGTCTTTTGAAATTTCTCTGGATGCGCTCTGAGCATCCCGTCTGCAAAGGGGGTCTCAAAATGGACCAATCAGAATTCACCAGGCGTCTCTCTCAGCACCTCTTTAAAAACTAGTCAGTCTCTTATTTCTGCAGCCTAGCGTGTGGTCGTTTTGTCTCTTTTTAGTGCGCCTGCCTTTTGCCTTTCAATTCTGGAACCCTGGGTACTTGTAAGTTGACAACTTTCTTTTGATTTTGCCCGACTCCAAGGCGACCTTGAGGGTCTAGTCTAAGTTGGTTGGTATGTTGTTTTGGTCTACTCAATAATTAATAATTTGTATTTTATTTTAGGAAAAGTTTTATGATGTCGCACTTTATTGTTGATAGCCGCGACGGCTTAGGGAAATACTGTTGAGACTTTATTTAGAAATGGGTTTAGTATGTATTGTGGGTCTATTTTATATTGTGTAGTTTATTGTGCGAGAATGTTTAATTTCTGTGTTGTCTAAATTTAATTTGTCCCTAATTTCCAATATTGTTTGAAATTTTCTCTACTTGTATTTTTAGTATGAATGTCTTTTCTGTCCAAATTTCCATTACTGTTCTGTCACATTTCGGGAGTCGCTCCCTTTGTTCCTTTAGTCTTTTATTAAATGCGGTCTCAGTAACTGAATCGTTAGGGTGTCTTTAATTTAGGTTTTATTAGAATTGTATATTCGGTAGGTAAGGTTCTGAGTTATTTCCAGTTCTAGGTAGGTTAATTATTCACTGAGTGTGTATTTAATTTTATTCCAAGTTCTTTCGGCGTTAGATAGGCATTCATTCGTCCTTTTAGGCATTCCTATTTAGTAGTTCGTTAAGTCTAAGTAATCTTGGCGAGATCCTGCCCAGGTCGACTGGAACATAAGTCTCCTCCAGGTTCGTCGTTTCCATACGCGCACAATTTCCACCCGTAAAGCTTGGTTGACTATACACTTCCAACTTTACATTAGGCTGCCAGTCCTCGACCTTTTTCTTGCCTTTTTCCTAGTTTTGTTTAAGTTTTAACTCTTGCATTCTTTGTCTTTTGCCTTGCAGTACTAGTATTAATTTGCTTGCTTTATTGCTTCTCAGATTTGATCTCCTTATATTCGTTTACTAATTTGTTCGTTTAAGCATCTTGTTTTTAACCTGTGTTGCTATTTAATTCAAAATCAGCTATACGTGCCTACCTCTTGATTTTACGTTTTGTGTACTTCTCTTAGAAATTCTCCCCAATGTCCGTGCACCATTCACCTGTGAAAACAACGAAGGCTTCGACCAAGCCGGCCGATACGGCCTCGTCAAGTACTGCTATGGATAATGGGGCCTCGATTCCGGACGGCTTTGGGCGGTTGTTTCCTCAGCCGGCCTTGAGCAAGAATTCTTCTACCCAGTCATCGTCCAGCCAGGCATCATCGGGCCCGGCATCTACGGGTGCTGCGCTTAGTAAACCGTTCCTACGATCGGACTCGGCCAAAAATAAAGCCTCTAAGAAGGAGGAATTGCATGAAGCACTGGATCGGGGTCATGACGACCAACAAGAGGACGAGGCCTCACAGAAGACCGATGAATTCCTGTCGCCTACTGATCAGGGGAATTCATTGAAGAGGAATGGGACGAACAGGCAAGTATTAGAGATCAACTGGAGTTCCTCCGCCTTAAGCTGGCCCGGATTGATTCAACTCTCCAGAATAGGGAGCCCAACAAGGAGCCGTTAGCAGAACCTGTGCCAGGTATCTCTGATGTTTCGGATCTACGAACATTTATTAATCAATTGGAATTGAACTTATTCCGGCAGTGACCCCGCTTAGGGTCGGCTAGTTCTCTGGTGCGCAGACAACCCGGCGCTATGCCATTTCCGCCGTTTACCCGCTCTAGGCCGCGACGGCAAGAGGGGGGCGGACCTTCGCGACAACCGGGGCTAACAGGCCCTAGTGAACCAGCGGGTTCAGGCCCACGTTTCCGCTCTACAGCACATATTGACCTCACACGATCAAAGCGCCCGAAACGGGCTAGCAGTAGCCAACGGCTGGATGGCGGTGATCCTGAACCAGAGCCTGTTAGGAAACCGAAAGTGCGCGGGCCAATGGATGCGTGGGTGGTCCCGCTACGGGATCAACCCACCGTACCTGCCCGGCACCAGCCCCAGGCGCCGGACACTGCTGGCCTCTTTCGAGTGAGGGGCTTGACCGAACAGGAGTATAGTGTGATCAGAGGTCTGCTTACAGCATGGATAGCAGAAATCCCACGAGAAACATGGGAGGCACTCGAGCAGAATTTTCCTCGAGTTTGTATGGAGCTATTGCGTATGTGGCCTAATCTAAGCATGGATCCAGATGCAGGGGCTCCCCCGTTTCAAATGGGGCAGTCACAGCTAGCCCGGCAGTCGAGCCCAGAGCCGGCCCGTAGCCGCAGAGGGAGCCAGCAGAGGGTTCCACCACTTGTAGATTTAGATTCATCTGATGATCAGGTGAGAGGATCGCCGGTGGCGCAACCCCGCCGGCGCCGAGACGATATGCGGCGGTCTAGAACCCCATCACGGGGCTATCCATCTCCTTCACCAGTGCGTAGAACGCCTAGTCCTAGACACTACTCCCGTGACCGGGATTACCCAGCCTCTCGGCGAGAGCGGTCGCAACGACCACGTCCTTCAGAGCAGCGTGAACGGGAATACAGTGCGCCCCGTCGAGAACGGTCGGAACAACCACAAACCCGCGAAACTCGAGAGCCATCCTCATACGAGAGCTTCAAGCATCTGGGCGAATATTTGAAGGGCTTTAAGGGGGTTAAACCCTGTCAAGGTTCGCAGAGCAGCATCAAGTTTACTAGTTGGTTGGCGAATTTTGAAACCACGGTAAAGGTTCACGATGTCCCTGCAGGTATGAAGTATAGAATTCTGTGGACCTTACTTGATGATAAGGTCAAAGAGTCGATGACTCCGTGCTCACCCGATACCTTCGAGGACCTAGTGACTAGGATCCGGCAGCTGTATGAACCTTTGCCCGTTACTACGGAACAGTATGCAGAGCAATTCTATAGCCGGATGCAGGAACCTCAAGAAAAGCCACATGACTATATGGCAGCGCTACGCTTGCTAGCGGTGCAAGCTTTTCCATTTGAACCTGGTTTTGATCGTGAAAAGAAGGTGGTGGCTCAGTTTAAAAGAGGCCTGAAGTCGGACTTGCGATCTCGAATGGCGGCCCCATTGGCCGACATCCAATTCTGGCCTCACGTGCGGGAGAACGATCTGATAACTCGGGCTCTACATATTGTGGAGTCAGTACAGGTAGAGCTGGATAAGGAACAAGCTGTTATGGTCTTTAGTGCCCAAAGTCAGGGCGCCCAATGCTATAATGCTATGCAGGGGAGACCCCAACAGAATCAGCAGCGGCCACAACAGCCGAACCAGAATCAGAACCAGAACCGCAACCAGGGTTACCAGCGTAACGACGAACGGCCACCACCACGACAGCCTATGGGCAGGTGTTGGTACTGCGGACTGGTCGGCCATAGGCAACAACAGTGCCCAGATTATCTGCAATACCTGAATCAGAATGATCAGGGCCAGCACCAGGCAAGAGGTAATACCCATAGACAGTACCAGAACCGAGGCCAAGAGGGTGACCCCCCTGCCCGGAGTCGCTATGACCAGAACCAACGGAACCAAGGGCAACGGAATCAAGACCAGCGTAACCAGCAGGAGCCGCAACGGCAGCAAGGCCAGCTAGATCAACGAAACCAACGACAACAACCGGGGAGAGAGACGACCCCCAACACCCGGTCTTTGAGACCGTGGGTGGGTTGCCGTGTTGGGGGTCGTCTCGACGTTGGGGGTGTTGGGGGTCGTCTCGTTTCAAGCCCGGCTGAAGTACCTGGGAGAGGCGACCCCCTCACTCTCTATTCTTTGCGACAACCTTATGGGTGTGGTGGTATTGGCGCGGGCCACTCTTTGAGTGGCTCACGATGCTTCTGCCGACCTCAACAACAACAACAACAACGACAACAACCAGTTAGACCCCGCTCTATTAGCAGGGGTTACGTAGGCCCACGTCGGTATGAAGGTTTCCCGGAACCGGGAAACGAGAATGCGGGGCGCGGGCAGTAGACCTGGACCCGTGTCCCGCACCGACAAACCCATCTAGTGAAATGGTCTGTGCGGTCCAAGCTTTTGTTGTTAATAATTCTAACCTTACTAATAAACCTAATAACGAGCCCTATTGGAATCATGGTGGTCTATGGAGTAGTGACTCGGAAAGTGAGTGTGAAGGAGGTGACCCCCTTCCCCCACGGGACCAGGAACCCGTGTGTTTATATTTGAATAAGGACACGAATAGGGATGTGAACCCATGGATATGTCCGTGTAAAACTTGCAAACAAGTACGTAGACGGGCCGAATGGTTCCCGGAAGAGGAAGTGGTCCTAGCAAATGGAGGCTTCCCGGACGGAGGAGACGTAGTCTATGATGGCGAAGGCAACCTTCGGCCATATAAATACTGGAACCGATGGCGGAAAGAAGTAAAACCTTTTGGTGATGGAGGGGCTTCCCAGCGTCCGGTCCCCTATAATAGGCGGTGGTACTGAATGGAGTATGCTGTCTATAGTGCATAACGCCATGAAGTGGCAGGAAAATTCCGCAGCCATGGCGGCACAGACTCGTGCTAGGCAACCTGGCACGGGCCCAACTCGGAGGCAAAGGAAAACATCCACCTCGAAGGAGGTACAGACGGACCCTATTGAGGTTATTCGGCCTTTACAACAATGGACGCCAACTCGGACAGAGAATCAATCGGGAGCCGGGGCTTATCGCAAAAGCCCTGGGGAAAACCAGGCCCCTGTAAATGGGGAGCAAGCTAAAAGCCCTGGGGAAAACCAACCCTCGGGTACTGGGCTTTCAGCAGTAAGCACTGGGGAAACCCCAACGTCAGAGCCGGCTGTCACCACTCAGGTGGTGCCGGAAACCCCCATTCCTAAGAAGCAGCCACCCAGTATTGTGGTTACTGGGGCGTCCCCACCAAAGCGGTCGAGTTCTCTGAAACCTTGGTCAGCAGCGAACAACCCTAGCCGAAGAGAGCTCATAGAAACAGACGTATCAGATGATGAATCTGGTACCTCGGGCCTAACGTTAGCACCAGTTGAAGTTCATCGGTCTGGAGCTACTCCAGTAAAACCTCTGAAATTGCGCAAAGACACCCAGGGTGAATGGGAAAAGGTAGAAAAAGGGACGAAACATCCGAAAACACCGGCACAATCCGGTGTACCTACTCGTAATAGATTCGCTCTATTGGAAACCCCGGAGTATGCCGTCATCCGACAAGGTTGGGCAACTGTTAATCAAGCTGTCCAACAAGCTCAAGTGGTTGCCCAGTCCATCGGCGAACAGATTCAGCAGCTGGCTGTTAATGTAATGTCCGTGACGGACCACGTACGCTAGTCTACTCAGAGCTTTGAACAATTATTGGCTGAGTTTGTGCAAAAGGATTACGAACGAATCCTAGAACTTCAACAGAAAGGAACTCTCCGCGAACCAGACCAGCCTATCTGGTCGGAGGACCCGCCGCTACCTCGCAAGGGTAGACGAGGAATCCGGCTAAATGACCCTAATGAGATCATAGTGCTCGATAGCACACCTATAGACGAGGAACCGGCGCCCGTGGCGCAGGAAGAGACTTCCGCTAATTTGGACGGCGCTACAGTACTACAACGGGACACTGGAGTAACAACTTCAGGAACGGTCGCTACGTCGGGAAACCCATTGGAAAGTGGCACGGCCACCGTAAATCAGCAAGAAGTGACTTTTACTGATATTGGGGAGCAATACGGTATATGGGACCTAGAAGAGCAGCTGCGTGCCGCTCTCAGCCCAGCCCAAAGAGTCGAGTTTAACTTAGAAGCGGAAGCCAGTGATAACGAGGAAGCGAGTGGGCAACCCACAGCTCAAACTAAGCACCTAAACAGAGCGGTGCTATCTGTGCTGAATGGGACTGCACCATTTTTTGTCTCGCAGTGTATCGCCTTGAAGAAAAGTCCGTACGTGATTGTGGAGGTCAGAGGCATCAAAACATTAGCCCTGCTGGACACAGGGGCCAACATTTGCCTGATGTCCAAACATTTCTTCGATCAACTCAACAGCACCAAACGCCTACATTTGGACGAAACAAAAGCTACGGAGGTAGCTACGGCTGCCGACGACCGGAGCCTAGCCATATTGGGTACAACCAAGATTTCTTTCAAATTGCATGGCGTTCGGTATGAATATACTTTTAATGTTACAAATAGTTTACAACAAGATTTTATCATTGGCTATGACTTTCAGGCGGACCACAACTGGGTGATTTTTCCCCATCAACATCTTCTTTTATGCGACAAGAAGAAGGTACCCTTGTTGACCCCAGGTGACCTGCAGGCGTTAGCTAATCGTTTTAGTATAGCTGTGTCCTGTACGGTCTACTATTGTATGCGGGAAACGTGTAAATTACCTCCTAGATCGGAAGTGATGGTACCGGTTTGTTGTTGGCTTGGAGGTGCTGTAAAACCAGCTATCAATCAGGCAGTCGTGTTCGAACCATCAGAGGAGGTCCTGGAGGATTATGAAGTTTACCCAGTGCCTGGGGTCTTGGAAGTATCTTCTCAAGTAAATTACATCAAGGTCTATAATCCCTTGGACAGAATGGCCCAATTGCCAAAGGGGTTACCCCTCGGCCAAGCGCAACCGGTTACCACGGTCACGGAACGACAAGGGTTTCGGTATGCTGCCGAGTTAGGTGTTAACTTCGCGCAAGTGCACCCTCACCTGGCTAGTTGGGCGACCCATCCAGCCACCCGCTTAAACGAGAAAGAGCTGCGTTACGCCCTCGAGGAGGTCGAGAAATTAGAACCTTACCACCCAGGTGACACAGTGCCTATGGTCAACAGTGTAGGCAATGCAATACCAGTTCCAAGGTGGGTCGACCCCACAGTGTGTGTTGCCGAGGCCGACCAGAATTGGGGTTACGAGGAACCCCCAGCATTGACCGAAAAAGGGCTACAGGCCTTTAATGATATGCACTATTCGGCTGATGAAATGACTTCGCAGCCCATGCCATCATTAGAGGAACGTCAACAATTTATTGACGAGAACGTGGATTTTGATTCTATGTTTCTTGACGAGGAAGGTAAAGCGAAACTGAGGGATATATTGGTCGAATTTTACAATGTGGTCGCCAGACCGGGCAACCCGGGACGAACCAAAGTGGACCAACATGTGACCCATACTGGCAAGGAAGGACCAGTTAAAGGTAGATCGTATCGGTATAATCCCAAAGATAAAGCGGAAATCGAGAAGCATATACGGGCAATGCTGGATGAAGGGGTCTGTTCCCCTTCTACTAGTCCTTGGTCTTCCCCGTGTATTCTGGTTGGCAAGAAAGATGGGACCACAGGTTTAGTCATTGATTATCGCCGGCTAAACAAAACCACAAAGAAGGATAATTATCCGTTGCCCAAAATTGACGAAATTTTGGATCAACTCCAAGGGGCAGTGATATTCTCGACTATTGATCTAGCAGCTGGGTACTGGCAGGTTGAGGTCTACCCAGAACATAGGGAGAAAACAGCCTTTGTGTCCCATATGGGCCTCTTCCACATGAACGTCATGCCGTTCGGGTTGTGCAACGCACCCGCAACATTCCAACGTCTAATGGAAAAGGTTTTGACGGATTTACCTGTGTATATTGACGATGTTTTGATCCCATCTACAGACCAGGATGCTCACCTAGAGATGATCAGGTCGACCCTGACTCGTCTGCGCGACAACGGACTACGCATCAAACTTAAGAAATGTTGTTTTGCTCGTGAATCAGTTCCCTTCTTGGGCCACTACGTGGGCCGTAACGGCATCAGCGTAGATCCGGATAAGGTTAAGGCTGTGTCTCAGCTTAAGCCACCAAAGGATGTGAAGGGCATTCGATCTTTTCTAGGAATGTGCGGTTACTATAGACGGTTTGTGCTTAATTATGCTAAAGTGGCCGCCCCTCTAACGGACCTGCTGAAGAAAGGAGTGCCATTTGTGTGGTCTGAAGCTTGCCAACATGCATTTGAGGAGCTGAAACGACACTTGACTCAAGCTCCAGTATTAGCCTTTCCCGATTTTGACAAAACTTTTTATGTGTCATCTGATGCCAGTAAGCAGGGTTTTGGTGCTATTTTGGAGCAACAATTTTCAGTGCCACGTAGCGCGGATAAACCTAACGGACCACGGGTGCTACGTGAGCGGCCAGTCGCCTATGCCAGCAGAACCCTGACCCAGGGTGAGAAGGGTTACTCCGCGACGGAGATGGAAGCATTTGCAGCCTTATGGGGTTGTCAGAAATTCAGACATTATTTGTCCTGTAAGCAGTTTATTCTCCGAACTGACCATCAAGCAGTCAGGGATTTACTGAATAATATCAAGGCCTTGGGCCAAGGAAAGCTTGCTAAGTTTGCTCTTAGTATGTTAGAATTTGATTTTACGGTGGAATATCGGCCGGAACGTGAGAATGTGGGTCCCGATTGCTTATCTAGACTGGACCCCATAGACGAGCCAGAGGATAGCGAACATGAAGCAACAGCGGCTATGTACCCACCAGAAGTGTACGCCTTGACGGCGGCACTCCCTGCGCCACCTACCTTGCTTACTTGGAAACGAGAACTTCGTGACGAAGAGGAATTTGCTGTCTTGTTAGATTTTTTGGAACAGAAGAGGCTACCGACGAATCGACAGGAAGTGAAGAAATTACGATCTACATTTTTTATTAGAGATGGGGTGTTATATCGTTGGCACCTGAATAAACACGCCGAGCGTAGAGGGTTACCCTTTCCTACTGTGGTAGTGCCTAAGGTCCAGCGAGAGCAACTCTTGCAGGAGGTTCACTATGATTTCACGACGGGTGGTCATCGGGCACACCAAAACGCAATGGCCAGCCTGGAAACAAAATACTGGTGGCCTCGCATGTCTCAAGATCTAGAGGACTTTATTGCGCAGTGTAAGCCCTGTGCAAAATTTAATCAAGGGCCACGTAGACATCAAGCCACAATGCAGAATACGGTGGTAGTACGCCGACCGTTAGACGTCGTGGCCATGGATGTGATGCACTTTACACAGAAGGAAACCAACAGAGGTAATACATGTGTATTGTGTATAGTCGACTACCTCACGCGCTACGCGGAGGCGTTTGCTATGCCCAATGAGCGGGCGGAAACTACTGCGTACTGGTATTTTAATGGCTTCGTAGCCCGTTGGGGCGTCCCTGCCCGGGTTTTGACAGACCAGGGATCTAATTTCTAAAGTATTCTAATTCTAAAGAGCCTTGGTGTATGCTAGCGGCTCGGAGCGACTCAGAACTACTGCATATCACCCTCAAACGAACGGCGTAGTAGAACGTTTCAACCGGACCATACGTAGCCTGGTAGCCAAGTACGTGAATTGTTTTCAGTCCGATTGGGATGACTATCTACCGTGGGGGCTGTCCATCTACAGAGCAACGATTCACAGTGCCACGAAGGAAACACCTCACTTTCTGATTACAGGTAGAGACTACCGCTACCCTTTGGATAATTTCTTTCTACTTCCCGGAGAGGAAGGCACCACCCAGAATTATAGTGATGCACGTAGCCAGTTACTGGCCCGGATGAATGAAGCCTGGCAATTGGCGCATGAAGCCTTACAAGAGGCAGCACTGGTTAACAAGGAAAGGTACGACCTGAAAGCTACACCTGTCGAGTATAAGCCAGGTACCCTGGTTATGCTTAATATTGAGAACAAGAATGTACTTACAGGTTTGAGTAAGAAGTTACGACCTAAATACGAAGGACCTTATCGGGTTTTGGACAAGATTTCTGTAACGAATTATCGTATTGCTCGCACTAACGGGTTAAGTGACCCGGTGGTGGTTAACATCAATCGATTAAAGCCTTTTCTGGATGCCCCAGTCAAATTGCCAGTAGTGACACTGTAGGCAACCTACAGTGTACATAAATTGCAGCACTAGTTTCTCTAATAGGCCTTGCGTAACACAAGGGTCCTTGTGATTGTAGAGCAGTGTGTGTGTTAATTTTCTTTTAGGGAGCTCCTGTTTTTGTATTACCTAAGGTTTTATCTCTAACAGTTGATGTTTGCATTATTTGTGTTGCATAATCCCGTAGATAGGGTGGGGTTTAAATTTTTTCTCTTGGGGCCTCCTTTATGATTCATTATTTCCGGTGTAAAACGGGGTTTTTCTTTCTTTACTTAGTCTTCTCTCTAAATCCTTAACTTATGGCTGAAAAATCTAGCCATAGGTTTTTCCTTTTCTTTACCCTAACAGGGGGATTCTCTTACTTTTATTTCAAAATTTACCTATGGGGGTTTTCTTTTAATTCTAAGGGATTGTCTTTCGTTGTAAATTGTTAAGGGAGCCCTATCATATCTCTCTGTCCATATAGTGTATGCTTTAGTGTATACGCTGGGTGTGTGCGTGTATGTATGCCTTTAACCTGTGTATGTGTAGTACTCTTTCTTTTTTTTCCCTTTACGTAGGCTAACTGTAGGTAGGTCACCCTCTCTTGTGTGTTTAGTTTTCTTTTTCTCTCTTTTTCCTATCACACTTATGCTTTCACCCCCTGTTAGTTTTTGCACCTTTTTTTTCTGAGGGCTATTTTAGATTCTAGTTGCTACATTGATGCTTGGTTGGTTGATTTCAGTGGACAGGTGCATGAGTGCTGGGTGTAGACCAGGGGGCACCCGTCAACTGGAATTTGTTGGGATGGCGTTTATTTTTGGGGCTTGTTCGTACAGAAATTGGTCGTGTGAGGGTCACAATAAGGCTGCCTTGTTGTGCTCATCTGCCTGGTCCACTGAAGATAGGGCCATTAGTATACGCCAGCTCTTGTTTTGCCACATGTTAACCGGGTGCTGCTTTTATAATCTCAGGTTTAATTCTGCGTGTGATTTGAGCTATTACATTACGATTTTTGCCTTATTCTTATCATCGAACAATTTGTAGTCATTACTTTGGATCGGACCATTCAGTACGGGAGAATTGGAAGAACGGCAGAATGGCCCCACCATTCTTCGGAGTGGATAACCCGCCAACGGAATTGCGAGCGGCTGCGCTGCGCATGCCGGTGAATCGCATGGGAGAATTCATCGCTGGATTAGCACCGCCTGGACAGGAGAATAATGTCTTCTACCCCTGCATTTGCGTCGCCATGTTTGATCCTTCCGCCCCTCATCGTGCTGGCTCTCGCCTCCCGATTGACCGCCAGAGCCCGGTTTGGAACCGTTTCTAAACCTTCCCCCTGCCCCCGGTTACTACCAGCGACTGGTGTAACTTTACGTAATTAGCTCAACTTACCGCGACGGTGTAGTTGTAGCTCAAATCCCCTTTCCCTATCATTCACGGCGGATGTAATATCATTATGACGGCGGAGGTATCATTATGACCGCGGAGGTACCATATTAACGGCGGAAGTCAGTCGTGTCATATCATATCATTCCATCACTACGGAAGAAGTTTCTCCCATCCTATCATTCTATCAATCCTGCGGCGGTGTTATTTACTGTTTCATTTTGTGTCATTGTCTTTCCGATCCTTTCCATCTATATTGACTTTTACCTCTGGACCTAACTTTACCTCAATCATGGACTACCTTTATGTTGGACTATTATTACCCGGATTGGATTGCTCAATTATGAAGACAGCCTTATGATGACTTTTTCCCAGATTTCTAACTCCCGATTGTGACGACCCGAAGAAGACTATTTCCTCAATTTTTGCCTAAATTCCTGATTTGTGCCATTCCAGCGATATAGACGCTCTACTGTATATAGATCTATTCCTGATGAAGACGATTCCCATTTGGTGACTTTGAAACTAGTTTCTTTTGTGCTTTAAATATAGATGTACGTATTTTATTTTTTGTGTCGTATTTTTGGTGTTCTTAACATTTAAAAACATAACCTTTTTCCGAGCTTTATTCTAAATTTTAGAATTTCTTTATTTATCTACTTACATTTTACCACTTTCCTGGAGCTTTATCTCACAAATTAACCAAAGTTCCGTGTAATTTGTAATGATGTTTGCCTGTGTTCTATGCATAATTTTGCCTTTTATATGTGATTCGTTGTACAGTTTTACATGCCATGTTCGTATTTTGTCTGCTTTAATCATATAAATAAAGTTATGCTCAAAAGTTTTACTAAAACCGGGTTTCTTCTTTTCTTGAAGCTTTTATTTTTGTATTTTTGTTAACGGGTTTGATTGCGGGTTTTGTGTTTCTTAATGTGTATTTTGTAACCTGACGCAACGTCAGAAGATGTGTGACGCACCAGCCATGTCCCAATTTATGTCCTTTACTGCCGCCACATTTTTATCAAAATTATCTTAGTACCTATGTCTTTTAGTTGTCCCAACGGTTCCTGCCCCTATTTGTACCTGTCATTTGATTTTTGTAAAAATTTCCTTGGTTAAATGTCAGTTTTGTTTCCCACTCCAGAGCGCTAAAGTAGCTCCCGAACTATATGCCCCTATTCTGTGTAAGGCCTGCATGCGCGGTTGGGAGGATCTTCTCCAAAATTCTTATTTTAAGGGACTTTCTACTAATATTTTAACCAGTGTTTCGCGTTTCTAGTAACTCTAAGACTCCATTTTAACCCCTCCTAATTTAATTTACTTTATTTTCATAGTACCACGAGGGTACTTGGGGGACTCTCCGTACCCTTTTGGTTCTTTTTATACATGCTTAAGCATGTTCAGGGTTACTCTGTAACTCTTTTAATTTAATTTAATACTTATATTTTACTTAAAGATTCCACAAACTTACTCCTACTTACACGCGAAACACTGGGATTAAATTCAATTCATTACCTATTCCTCTAAATTATTTTATTAATTATCTTTCGTCTTTCTAATTTTGCAGGAGATCCGCAGGGAACTGAGTTAGCGATGCGAGGCTAGGCCCCCCCACCACCCAGCCGGAGCTGGCGCACCCTAAATTTGGCGGGAGGTAACCTCCGTACCCTAGTTTGAAGAGACCCAGGCGAAGCTGACATTTCAGTTCTTATTTCGTTTATTTGGTTTTCTAGTATTACAGGTACGAGATCCCCGCCGCTGCGGCTGGAGGATCATGGGTCGCCCATTCCGTGGCATCAATATGGCAGTCTCCCATGCGTGTTTTTATGGCTGGTCTTCACTAGTCTTTTGACGCCATGTCATTTTTATTATGTTTCTTACTTAGTCAAGTTTAGTTTAGTTCCGTATTTTTGTATTTTCTTTTTGTATTTTGCCTTGTGTGCTGAGACCCATTTACCAAAATTCAGTCAAAAATTTTCACTGTTGGGTAAATTTCTTCCTTCTTTTGGTTTCTGTGTCTCTCGCAGGAGCTCGGGTGGTAAGCCCTGGGGAGATGTTATAGGGAGACGTTGCGTCTGTCCCATTTGAGAGTTGAGTGCATATTTTAGTGTGTTTATTTTAATGTGAAATTTTAGTAAGAATAGTATTTTTAGTGGTTCGTCGTTTCCATACGCGCACAGTTTCCACCCGTAAAGCTTGGTTGACTATACACTTCCAACTTTACAATAGAAGACACTTTATAAGAGAGGAGTTCTGTCCACTGCACTACGTAATAAAGCAGCAGTGAAGTAAAATCCAAGTGCGCCGCAGGCGAAATTTTTTTAAAACAGCCTTAAATAACTTTAAGCCACAAATTTGGACATTTTTGAAAATTGTTGCAAACTTTACTCTAAAATTACCCAATTTTTGGCCGTGTTTCGCGCCTTCGGCGCGACTACTCCCCCCCCCCCCCCCCACCCCCAAAAGTTTTTGGGGGGTTTGACAAAATGGCTGGGGGGGGCTACCCCCCAACCTCCCCCCACCTTACACCTATGGTACCCCACCCCAGAACCCTCTCCCCAGATTTTAGACCTCAGAAATTTCCAAAAATGGCCAAAAAATGGAAAAATGTTCCCTTTTTTCTTCAAAATAAAGCTTGTTTTTAACGTTTTAGGCGTTTTTACAGCATTTTAAAGCCATTCAAAGCCAAAATTTGAGAAAATTTCTTCAAGAAATGACTATTTTTTAGCCAAATTTAGCTAACTTTTTAGGTCCAAAAATCGCTGGGGGGGGGTTCGGGTCGGGGGGTAGCCTAAGGTTGGGGGAGGGCAAGTCAAAAAATCTCGGGGAGGGGGTAAATTGGCTCAAAATTTTTGGGGGGCGGGGGTACCCCCCAACCCCCGCCCACAAAGAAACTATGTTATGGATTTTCCACAGGAAGAACTTTGTTGGGTAAAATCGTTGTAAATTGCTGCGCAAGGTACAACGATTTTACCATGAATTTACCACGAATTTTTAATGAAATTTTAATATTTTTTAATGGATTTACAATGATTATATCCGATTTTTCCATGAGATTTTAATGGATTTACAATGGTTTTACTTCAGTTTTTATACGTATTTACAATATTTTTACCACGTTGTAAAATTGTTGTAAATCTGTTGTAAAATCATTGTAAATGCAATTGGACCAATTTACAATGTTTTTACAACTTTTACAACGAAGTTACAACGTCTTTTTAACGATTTTACCATGTGGTAAACTTGTTGTAAAATCGTCGTAAATGTTTACAACGTTTTTACAATGCTCCAAAATAAGATTTAACAGTTTTATAACAGATTTACCATGTTGTAAATTCGTTGTAAAATCATTGTAGAAACGTTGTAAACATTTACCACGATTTTACAATAAATTTACCATATAGTAAAATCATTATAAGGACGTTGTAACTTCGTTGTAAAAGTTGTAAAAACATTGTAAATTGGTCCAATTGCATTTACAATGATTTTACAGCAAATTTACAACAATTTTACAACGTGGTAAAATTATTGTAAATACGTATAAAAACCGAAGTAAAACCATTGTAAATTCATTAAAATCTCATGGAAAAATCGGATATAATCATTGTAAATCCATTAAAAATTATTAAAATTTCATTAAAAATTCGTGGTAAATTCATGGTAAAATCGTTGTACCTTGCGCAGCAATTTACAACGATTTTACCCAACAAAGTTCTTCCTGTGTTCTGACTCAATATTGACCTTATTTTGTACTTGGAATGGAAATATGCTGGCAATCAAGTTTTTGAGTTTAAAACCACTGCTTAATTACTTTACGTATATACGTATGGTAAATGGGTATAGCCATGGGGGGAAAAACCCACCCCCTTTTTGGGGGGAAAAAACCCACCCGCCTCCTGGACCATGGGTTGGAGCTATGAGCTCCAAAACATAGCAGCAGAAAGCGCGACTCTTTCTTACCTATGTGTGCAAAGATCAAGTCATTTGGTTCACTCCTGCTCATTTTATGACATTTTGAAAATGACACCTACTTTTTGGTCCAACCATGCCAAAATTTTGCAAAAGTTTGGACCGATGTAACTTTTGACTGGGTTGGGATAGAAAAGTTTTGCAAATATCTGCAATGATGGCAAGTCTTCCTCTTTGCACACAGCCAGAATTAGATCGATCCGGTGCACCGTTGGTCTGGCACATTGCCAAATGTGGCGGGGAAAAAAACCCACTTTGGGGGGAAAACCCACCCAATTTTTTTTGAAAAATTTTTTAACAATCAAACACGGAAACAATTCGACACTATAGCACGGTACTATCGAGGGCGCTGCATCATCCTATGGCGTCAGATTTGGATAATTTTGCTTCCCTGGCTAGCTAGGGGCCAAAAACCCTGAAAGTGCCATTTCGGTACTGGAGGACCCAGGACAGGTCCAATTGTGGATTTTAACAGCAAATTGAACGTAAAAAACCATTCTCTACACGATAGACTAATAAGTTTTATCAAATTACATCGTTTTTAGCATTTTTCAAAAATTGCCCTTTAGTGATGTGCGCCGGAGCTCCGCTCCGCCGGAGCTGCGGAGCGGAGCTCCGATTTTCGGTGCTCCGAGCGGGCTTGCTCCGGAGCCCGAGCTCCGGGAGCTCCGGGTACCCGGAGCAGCCATTTTCAAGCTTTGATGCCTGTCTATTGTTCATAAGTTTGGGTAATAATGAAATATTCGAAGAGTTTTTATGATTTCTTGCTGTGGTCTCATGAACAGTGCGTAAGAACAATA
>JASAND010023182.1:0-73479 GCA_030248195.1 Trissonchulus latispiculum
ACTTGCCCCGCTACAATCTCGAGCTTACGCTGTAGATTGGATAATCTCTAACTAATTTTGGTTGGTGCAGCAGACAATCTGTAACTCAGACTTAGAGATAAGCTATAACTAAGTCAATCTTGAACTTGAAAATTGTCTAAGCTAGCGATAATCTCGATGTTGGTGCAAACGGGCGTAAGTTTGAAATAGTTACCAAAAGTAGTTAGTGGTTCTTTTTCTTCACAAACTAGGTTCTGCATAGTGCAGTTCAGATTTTTTCTGCATGACTTGGTAAAATAAGTCGTAGTTAGGCTGGTTTATTCTGTGATTAGCGCATGCAAAAACGGAACTACAGTTGGCTTTAACTAGTTGACGTTAGTCAATCTTAACATAGCAATACATACCTTAGTTTATAACACATTCACAAGTACAGTACTTAGCTCTGTTACAAGTCAGTTTCCATGGTTCAATATATCTCGGATCGTAAGAGCTATTGGCCAAAACCGATTGTGCAGAGTCCCAAAATAATACCTTCACTGATACGGCAGCTCTTGTCAAGCACTTACTGTTAGTAAAAATCAACCAAATTAGAAGCTCTGACTCAAACGAGACCTACCCTAATACAATTTTACCAATCGTACTCAATGGATACTGGGCACCAATCATTGCTATCTTAGATTCCTTAGTGACTATGATAATGATAACTGATTGTTCAGTATTGGTGTTTATTAGACAATAACATGACAACAATAACATGAACATTTTCAAAAATGCTTTTTTCAACTTAATTCCCGCACACTCGAATTTGCTTGCACCATTCATATGGCCTGTCGCACTTTCGTTCCCTTGTTCTCACTCGAACACTCTTTTCCACATTTTCGCATCCCGTCCAATCAGTCCAATCTCCCTCATAGTTCAACGGAATTTCGTCTCGCAAAATAAATCTACCTGTAATAAATAGACATAACAGTTTGCAGTAGAGTGTAGGTGGGACTGTCTTTAATTTTCATATTAATTTAGAAATTTAGAACAAGCTCCAATGTACAAGGAATTGTGTACAATTCGAAACTGTATACGCCATTTTAGATTTGGCAACTATTTGGTTCAATTCTATCATTGTACCGCTCAGCGATGCTCCTCGTGATCGACAGCCGTTTTCAAAATAGATCACGTTTTGACCTGGCGGGGCCTCAGTAAACAGATCAGGACGGGTGCTGGCGGTCTCTGTTTTCATTAAGCAATTTGGACTACCTTCGTCTGGATAGTAATGTGCAGACTGAAACAAAGGGACGGGAAGTCGTAAGAAACAAATCAATAGCCTAAACTTGTTACTTATAATACCAAAATAATATCTTCAGAATCTGAAATTTAAATGAAGAACCATTATTTAGTTTACTTTTCGGTGTTCAAATCATCCATAGTAGCGATTTTAATTGTAAATCCAGTGTTTTATAAAGGCTAATTCAACGAAGAAACGGAGAAACAGTTCAAAAAGAAGAGTACCTATCATCGGGTCATGCTTACCTAACCTAACCTTACGAACCGAACAACGGAGAAACGAACGAACCTATCAATAAAAATGGACAAGCGGAAAAATATCAAGTCGGTTAACTCAAAGTTCTGCACTCTTCCGAACATTATAGGGGTTTGTTCAGTCTTTTTATTATTAAACTTTTCGGTAACAGCTTTCTGACTTTGTTGTAAAAAGTTTTGCAAATACCTTTAGTTCCGGAAAAATTTTCGTGCGTTTCTGCGTTTGTCCGTTTCCCAGTTTCTCACTTGATTCGTTTCTCCGTCGTCTACCACAGCCCTCAGTCCTCAGCGCGGACCGGACTATGCAAATAACAAAGCTGACCGTCCTCTTCTTGTCTGTTGCTCCGTTAAAGTAAACGGAAAATTATTTTTCGGAAAAGTTTCTCCGACCGTCCTTTCATCTATTTCTTCCGTTGCTCCGTCGGAGCATGAACCGACCTTAGCACAATTACAAAATCCGGGCGAGCGTTTTCGGTTGCCGCTTTTTCACAAAAAAGGCAACCATTTGACCTGGGTGTGTCCGTATCTATTATTCATCATCATCTCGTTACCACCCCTGCCCCCCTCTAACTTCTGCTAGGGTAGACCGATTTGGCTGAATTTTGCATATGGGTTAGGGGTTGGGTGAAGTGTTGACTGAGGTCGAGGGGGCTACCCCCGTTGTGGTATGCGAAACTACTCGACACGGCGATGTTGCAAATGGGCAAAATTGAAATTTACGAAACCGCCCAGTATGGGGTTCATTCGAAAACTTTCGTTGAGTAGATAAAGAGTTGTAATGGGGTCAATGAGCCTAACTTCACGGAATTTGAGCTACGGAGCTTCAAACTTGTCAAAAATGATAGAAGTATACCAAAATGACCACAAATTGAAACTTCTCAAAAAAAGGTAAATATGGTACTGAAATGAAAGCTCTCGATGAATGGAACACTAGCATGTGTATGTGGGTTCGTTCAAGTACCTCCTTTAGAAAATATCTTAATACATAAACGGAAAAAGCAGCGGCAACCCATTCTCGCTACTTCGCTAGTTTATTTTTAACCTACTACTAGTTTTGAAAAGTGAACTGGCTAGTTACTGGTTAGTTTTACTCAGCTATTAGGCTACTTAATCTATGTAATTGGATGCAAACCGAGAATCTGCCTAATACACTTTGCATTTTTATTTATTTATTTATGTATTAATTGATTTAATTTGTGTAGCAATTGGAAGTGCTGCCATAGAAACAAAACGGCAATTGCAGCTGCTGAATTTAAGCAATCGTTTTCTTAAGACTACCACCGACTGGCTTCAGCGCAAAAATTGAATCATATCAAGATGTGTTTAAAACAAGATATAATTCAAGTAGATGCTCTTACCAGACATTCACTACCAGCTTGAATACATTTCTGAAGACATTCCTCAAAAGAACTCGCAGATTCCTCCACAGAAACATAACCAATCAGTATCATTTGAGGTTCCTTCACAAATGGCTTTGAGCTTCCTCCTGGACACATATCGTCTGTAAAATTTAAACAGGTTAACTTAATTTCAGGTTTGTTCGGTATTCAAGGTCTACATAGTACAAATTCTACATTTCCATTTACTAACTTTAGAAGAACTTTTTTACATGCGGTAAGATTCTACTAATATACTGTAAGTTTTCAACAACTTAGCCCTGCATTGTACCGATTTTACTTTGCAACTTTGAACTGGAATTTTTCGGCCATGTGTGACAGTACAGGCAAAACTCATTACCTGGAACACATGCACGCTCTATGTAGGTCACTCCAGGAGAGTCTACCATGGACCCTGGTGACGCAGCATCTCGAAACAGTGTACAAATTCTTGCATTATCGTCGTAAACTGCTGCTCGGCAAGATGTTTCTGCGTTATTAGGCCCCTATATGCAAAACACAGGGAAAGCTAACAGAAACCGGAAAAGAATATAAAAGAAACTAGATTGAAAACGGCACTTGTTTTAAACAGAAGAAACACTTTTAAATTTCAACTTAAAGATGGAAATTAAGCAAATGACTAAAATTTGACAATATAAATTTTTTAAAACAGAGATGCTTAAAGATATAGTGAACTACATTCACACGTTACAGTGGAAATTAAGTGTAGATTTAAGTCTTCGTACCCGCCCTGTTCTGCAAGCTTCCATGCAACTCTGGAGACTGCCAACGTTGTCAAAGTCAACTCCGTTGGTTGAAGAAAAGTCTGCATCTTCTGTGACAAAGAATATTGACTGCTGACCGTCAGGGCATAAATCTGAAACCACAAAACTAATTTGGCACTCTTCAGACCATTCGTCATGAAAATGGAATGGCATGCATGTTCGGAACTATTTGTACCTTTCACCAAAGTTTTTAAGATTCTAATAGCTTTAGCATGTTTTCAGTTTATCATGAATTTAACTACATAAACTATGTATCCCTTGCTTTCTGATGACCTTATTGGATGACCTTATTCGTAATTTATGATTTGGGAAATTTTAACTTGGACCTAGGTAGCAAGTTCGAGACTCAACCTCTTTAGTATATTCCAGTCTTGTTGGTTTTTACAAGTGTAGTGTTCAAGTACTTGCACTTGAACTAGTTTAGGTTGTAATTGCGTAATACCAAGTCTTTTAACCCAACTTTGAGGAAATTAGTTCTGGAAGCTGCAAGAATCAATCAATTGTAATACGAACGTAAGCGAGACAAGTTTCAGGCAGCTAATTTCTTAAAAGCCAAGTCAAAGTTAGCCAACTCAACTCTTAAAGTTGCAAGATGCATGGAATGCTCAACAATGCAACAGCATATTATACTAATCCTGGGTGCAATTGTAGGCTTAAACTGGTAGCTTGTCCACTTGTAATTTGGAGCTTAGGGAGGGACCACTTTTGGGGTCATTTTCCTATTTTCTCAGACGTCGCTGATTTTGCATATTTTACCGTCCAAACGATATACTGTAACCAGTTTTTAAAACTAAAGTTGTTAGCTTTTGGTTATTGAGTAATTTCACCTCAAACTTGAGGTTAACATGTGGGAAACACAGGAAATTAAAAAATTATGTTTTCCAACAAATCTAACGACAAATTTTAATCAGTCTGAACAGTTTATACATCAAACTACTGCTAAAGTGTTTACTTTCACTGTGAAATTAGATTTTGAATTTAGGCCTTTACAATATTTATTTAAAATTCTTGAAGATTTAGAAGTTGATAGCACGTAAAATTTAAAATCTTCTAAAACCAATTCAAAAATTTTAAAGGCCTAAATTAAAAGTCTAATTCACCAGGGACACATTATCGTCGTAAACTGCTGCTCGGCAAGATGTTTCTGCGTTATTAGGCCCATATATGCAAAACACAGGGAAAGATACAGAAACCGGAAAAGAATATAAAAGAAACTGGATTGGAAACGGGACTTGTTTGGAAACGGGACTTGTTGGAAACGGGACACAATTAACATTTTACATAGCAGTAATTTAATTTATAAATTGTCCAGATTCCTTAATGTTTATAGAAGATTTTGTTTTTCCCGAGATAATACCTTTTTAAACTTTGGAGGGAAATCGGTAAAAGTGGACCCCCTGGAGTGCAAATGTAGTTGCATCTGCAGTGACTAACTGCAATTGCTCCCTGACTGATCCTGATGGTTACTTTCATTTCGCTGTTTCATCAACTGGGAGTATAGTCTTTCATGTGGTTGTTTTTATTTCAGACTAGAGGCCTGCACGGGCCGAGTATTTGCGGCCCGGCCCGCCCCGGCCCGTGAGAAATTTTTCTCGGCCCGCCCCGGCCCGGCCCATGCTTCGGCCCGGCCCGGCCCGTCAGATGCTTCGGCCCGGCCACGGCCCGTCAAAATTTTCGGCCCGCCGGAGCCGCGAAAATTTTTTGTCCCAAAATTCAAAATTACGTAAATATTTTTCTTAAGCTTGTTTTTCCAAACAGAATCTCTGCTTTTCAGCGAGTTTTTCTAGGAAAAGTGTGTTTTTCCTAAAAAATGATTTTCGCGTTTTTAATGGTTTTTAAAAGCAGTTTTAAGGACACAATTTTTGTCGTTCTGCAAATGAAAGCAAATAGATACTGACCTGTATTGACAATTTGTATGGCTGGAGCGTTAGAAAAACAAAAACATTTATAATTCCCTAAAAGGTTACAGTGGCAGCATTTAAATATTGCACTTTTATTAAACCAGTTGAAATTCTGTAAAGTGCACATTTTTATTAGAATTAGTCGGGAATTAAACGAATTATAATTAGAAATAAAGAACTTTAGAAAGATGCAAATGCGCAGAAGGATCAATTTCAAAGAATAGTAAATCTTTGCTTCAGAAATCCAAAACTTTGATTCTTTAAACAGCGTTTTCTAAGAAAATGTAAGGTTTTTAAAAAAAAAACATTGCGAACACATTAAGACCAAATCAAAAATACTTACACTGTTCCTAATACCGTATATTACCCTAATTCTAAAGTTTTATATTCTTATGTAGTAAACGCTAAACTGACTTAGATGAATTGAGATTTGACATTAATGACGAGACTGGCGACAAATACATATCACTCATGAAAATGAAATGCTGAAGTTAACTGCGGAAAACCAGGGTTACTGTGAAACATATTTCGGAAACACAAAACCTTTTAAGCTAAAATATGAGTTACTGTTTTACAGTTAAATCATTCAAAAAACTGATGGCGGGCCGGACTGTCGGCCCGCGGCCCGGCCCGGCCCGTGAGCTTCGGCCCGCGACTCGGCCCGCCCATGAGCTTTGGTCGTCGACCCGCCCGGCCCGGCCCGGCCCGCGGGCCGGGCCGAGCCGGGCCGCGGGCCGAAATGCAGGCCTCTATTTGAGACGAATCGACTTCTCTTGCATAGCATTTAAATTGATCGAATAGATGAATATTGGTTAATTTTCTTCCAAGCCATATCCTGCGAAAGAATATTATTGATATTACTGTCTCTATTTTTATTAAACGGTTATTAAAAAGACAAAAACGAAAGCTGTAACTAATCTAGAAAGCTCAAAGTAGTCGTGCAAAAACCAGATGCACATAACTGATTCTTGCGATGATTGCTGATGAGGTGAGTTTCAGCTCAGTTTCGCTCATTATCTCGCATTTGTTTTGTTGCAGGCGATAAGCTATATTATATATGATTGGATGGAACAACACTTACCTGTCGCTGGGGGTATTGTGGTCACTGGTGGCTGTGTTGGGCCTGGACCAGGACCTAAATAAATAAATCAGTGGAAACTTTATTGGAATTAATCAACTGGAATGTAAATTTGATATCTTTTATATATGTTCAGTAAACATTGTTCGGTGATCGGAGCAAGCATAACACACACATATGAACAAATTTTAACTTGTTTTAACATTTTAAACACCTTATAATAGAACTATGCACTTGATTAAGATCTGACTTTACACCGTAATATTCATTAAACAGATTTGAAAAGCAAAAAACATTGCCTCATTTTTGGGGCGCCCCTGTACTAATATTCCAGTTTTTATTCCTGTTAATAACAAAGTATTTGCTTGTTCAGATCATCTTATAAAGTATGTAATGTTTCACTAGCTCACCTGGCAGTCTACATATTTGACAGGACACAGGACAGTTTCGCAGCATCCAATTTGTGTTTTTGTAACACTCTCCATAAAATGCCCAAAAGCTACAAAGCTGATCGCGATCTTTGCACATACCACCTAAGCAGCATTAATCCTCATGGATAATATGAGCACATGGTGAACTATGAACAAACTAACAATTATTTGGCAATTTTGGTTTTGTTGCCATTTTGGCTTACTTTGGTTGCCTTATCTAACCGCATATTGTACATTGTAAGCTGAATATTGACAATTGGATAAATAAAAAATTAACCGATGACCGGGACCGATGCGATAAACTACTGTATCCCAGGGTAAAGATCGGATTATGAACAACAACTCAATATTATAAAAGTACGGACTTTCGGAATCAGATTTAGCTTTAGGGTTTTTAATTTTAAATTTAGTTTCAGTTTCCAATTTTAACCGTTATGAGTTTCCACTAAACTTTCACGTTGAGAAGCGCTACACTCGCAGATACTAATCTGTAGACATCACCTGCATAATAACGACAGACAACCCTTTCACATTTGAGCACCTCGATGTATAAAGCTAATAGTCATCATTCCTGGTTTTAGACCACATGAACCACAGCAAGGCAATTTTAATATGAAAATCTAGATATAGAGTTCATTTCATTTTACAGACAATGTTTGGTGAATTTTTATGGCGCGATAGCTACAAACATTATTCTGAACTAGCTGTATAACAAGGCAAAAATGCAAAAATATAAATAATCAGCCTCCACTGTGATAAAAAGGTTTTAAATAAATCAACATTTTTGATTAAATGCCAGATTTTTATTACTAATTTGCCTACATTTTCTATTTTAGCTTTTCTAATAGAGTTGGGCCGTGCATACTGAAATCAGTCCAAAAGAAATATGTAAATATTAACTGAAATGAAAATGTCTCAAATGGCAGTTATCTACCTGTCAATTTGTGCTTTACCCTTGTTTCATCAATCTCTAAGGAAGTAGCAATTAAAAATAACTAAGATAAATTTAAAGCGAAGGGGGCTGCCTCGATCTAAAATCGTTGCCGCCGATATAGCTAATCTTCACAAAATATAACCAAAATATTTTTCAGACAATGGATATGTTCAACTTATGTTAAGATATCAGACAAGACTGGAAAAGTTTTTTAGGTTAGAATCCTCAAATAGTAAAAAAGCACTTCCAATCCCAATCCCAAATGTTCCTTCTCACTCCTTATCCGAGCGCTTTGCCAACAACCTTCGATTTAAACCCGTGCGTCAGGATGACAAGACAAGCTGTAGGTCTACGTTAATAATTAAAAAAGCAAATAATTGATTTTGCAAGCATTTATGCAATAAATTTCAAGCGCACAAAATTGCATACTGCTTTGGTCAATTGACTGTTTATAAGAAAAATATGTTTATAAGTTTTCAAGTTTAAAATTGCATTAGTAAATTCAACATAGTGTGACTGACCACTGCATCCAGGTTGTAAAGCATAGTAGTTGAATCCGGCTGCATCCTTCAAATAGTTAATGCCATAATTGTCGTGCATTTGGCAAAGTCCCATATACTGACTGTGTACAACAGCGACACATTTCTGCTGAAACAATAATTGCTGTGTCAGCAAGATTAAAATAAAAATTCCTTAGTTAATGTAGGTTTCGCCTAGATTGTCAGATCCGCAGTATCTCAAAGTGTAATGTGAGTACTTATATTCAATTCCTCCGTTATAATGGCCCGGCAACTGTGCTTCTCAATTTATGCTTCCAAGAATCATGAAAAAGGCTTGGGGCTTTACCCGTACGAAAATAGTAGACAGAGCTAAACCGTGGTCAGTAGGTTGTGGATAGGCGGTGCACTTTACGTTAGAATCCAATAAGATGCCACGAGTACATAGTGTTAATAGTATAATAACAGTATATATATTCTATGTATAATGAGAAGAAAACCATTCTCCGCAGGCTATCGTTTGACAGCTCTTACGCCACCCCTGGGTGGGTACCTGGTTCGAAACGGTTGCTGATGTTTGGCTTTGGCACTTCTTGTACTAAAGGGGTTGGGAAGCTTCTATGCAAACAGTAGAAGGAAACTAGCTTACGCTATCGCCTTCGCAAAGCTGTCTACAGGATCTTGAATCTCTGACATTCTGCTGAGTTGAGTAAGGAGGTACTCCCACAATTGCGGAGTTAGCGTTGCATCGCCAACACGACTGTCCAAACGTACCTTAAATGAAAGTTTCAGCTTTAACAAGTACTCCCCTTCCCTGAAAGGAACAGTATCTGGCAGAAAGTCGTAATCAGACATGTTCTGGAGGCGGAGGTTGGGTCACGATAAGATTAAAGCATAATTGAACTCTACCTAATACTTTGATTGATATATTGAAGACAAGTTATGTGAGCCCACCTAATACGAGCGATTCTTTAACGGTCACAGACTGCTAACAGTGAAAACTAATTTTAATATAGCAGACTATACTGTACTGCGTACAGCTAGCTATCGAAAATCATTAATGCCAGCAAGTCATCTAATGCAGTTGTTGGAGATAAATATCTAATAATAATTTTTAGTAAAATTGCGAAAACAGATATCTCGCCATTTTGAAAGGCAAATATATAATGTGTGTAAACAATGGCATAAAGTTATATATGATTTACTAACCGTAGCTGTATAATTGTCCATTTCTAAGTGGAAAAATAGCAGCAAGAATACTACATAGTAGCAACTGTCTTATCTTTGGTAATTCTCCCATGATATGAGATCAATTCTACGCACTGTATAAACATAACAAAATACAAAATGCATAATAGAACAGTTAAACGATATTACAAAAATTTCATGGGAGACAGCGAAAGTTAGGACTATTAAAGGGCTTGGAAGGGGAGTGATAGTGGGGTCGCTCATTACACGAGATACAGAAACAGGAAAAAGGTGAAACAGAAAAAGTACATAAAACAAACTTGGCATAAGGTACTGTACTTAGAATAAAATTTACGTTAGATTTTGGCGATTAACCTCGGTGGGAAATTCCAGAAAGTCCTAAAGTGTTATCCACTATTACAAACGCGACAATGCCTAACATGTTTTATCGTGCCTGTGCTCTCTCAACAAGGTGTCGCCTTAATTATTACTGCTGTAATACAGCTTATGTAAATAGTTAGAAACGCATGTAGTTATATGACTGGAAATCTGAAAATTCTATTAAATCTTCCATTAAACATTAAAAAAATTAAATATTCCGTTAAATTCCGCGAATCTGAAGTCTGCTTTTCGATTGAACTTTTCGTTAGTTCAGTACAAGCTAAAGTTCTAAGATCAAGATGTGTTCTTATACTGAACTAATGAAGTTGAATCGAGAAACGGATTTTGGATTCGTGCTCAGCGCCGCTGAAAACCGTGCATGCAAGTTTTCAGCAAATTTTTTTCAAAACATTTTACGGTTCCTTTTGGGCCCCCCTTATCAAATAAAAATTTTAAAAATTTTAAATTTTAATTTTTGAATTCATAAGCCGTATGCACCCGTACAAAATTTTAAAGTTTTTAGGGAAAAAATCAAAAGTTATAACTGGGGAGTGGGCGAAGCGCTGAAATTGCCCGGGAGAGGATTATACAAAACCATGAAGAGATTTTAATTTTAAGGTGGTGGTATCGGTAGCACAACAGTGCTTTTGTTGTGATTCTTAAAACGCTATAACTTTCACAATTTTGGGAGTTGGAAAAAAACTTAGTACATCGTTTTAAACCTTATAATCTGTACATGGACATGAGCTTACGAAACTAGCAAAATTAGCAACATATTAGCAAAAATTTTCTGACATACTGAAATCTGACAGATTGAATATAGACCAAAAATATTTGAGCATCAATTTCTCAAAACTGTAGAATCAGCAATCAGCATCAGATTTCATCTTTTGCCATGGTATGAAGGAGTCATGTGGGCCGAAGGTCATTTTTTTGGCTCAACAGGCCTCAATACTCCAGAAAATTCGGCAAATGTGCGGTCACATGAAATTTCGCAACTTTGTATTCAGTATTCTCTCAACTGGATATGTTTTAGCTCAAGCCAAGAAATATGTCCCTCCGCAATAGTGCGAATTTTCATCCAGCCCAAAATCACCCAAATCGATTGGGTAGTTTTTGAAAAATCGATGTTCAAAACAAAATAATCGCAGTTTTGGTAAAATGGTTTACAGCCAAATCTCTTGCTTAAGGTGGTAATTCCTTTTGGGCACGTATTGTTGTTTGGCGGCGTAAATCAAGATGAAATTTGATGAAACTTTCCGAAATAAGTTCTTTTAGCGTTCTAACACCCTCCGCGCAATCCCGATTCAAAAATTCGAGATTTCCAGTCAGAGTGGTTTTTCCCAATTTCTGAACGTTTGGCAGCTGCAATACAGTTATGACTATATTCATTCGAAAGGTCTCATTGAGCTTCACATTTTTGCCTTTTAAAGCAAGTTTCTAGCTTTTCTCTACCGTGAGATATAGCCTATTTTCTTGTTTTGACGTCGAAAACTTGTCATTTTTTGCAGAAATCAAATAATCCAACATTTCTTGAACTACGCAAGCCGTAAAATCAAACTAAGGGTGTCGATCTGAAGGTCTGACAGGGACAAATTATCCGACGCATGATCGTCTTCCAACTGCTATCCTGTAGGCTGCTATCATAAAAAATGTAGTTTTTGCAAAAACACGACCAGTTTTCTTCCAAAGACTGTGGAGCATTCACCATGCAAGTTGGAGGGCTGCTACCGAACAAATGTGTTCTGCACAAATATACCCAGGGACGATTTTTTAGTTGCCCCGTTTGCTGCTTTCTAGCTAAAGTAATCGCTTGACAAATTTGGAAAAAGTAGGCAAAATACAGGTTACGCACACATTTCTGCTTATTTCTCTATAACGAAGAGCGATTTCACAATAACTAAAAAATCGTCCCCAGCTATTTGATGGAGGTATCGAATGGTATAAACGATGTCTCGCGAAAAAATTTACTTGGGTCTGCAAAAACTCTGGAAAATTATACTTCTTTGAAAATGTGTTAAAAATATTTTAGAAAAGGAACATTTTTGACCCCAAACGTCGTTTTTGGCTTATACTGACTTAACCACTAGAGACAGCTCAAAGGTTGTAAAATCAAAAATGTTCATTTTGGTGCCCTCTTTTCAACCATAACAACCAATCCGGTAGTACACTGAGTACAAATCGTACTGAGAGGATAATGGCAAGAATAAAAAAATTCGCACATTTTCACCTGAAAATGCGGAACTGGTCCCAGAATGTTAAAGAGCACGAAAATAATATATTTTTAAAGTTTCATCTATTTTCATAAAGAATTGCAGCCTGTAAGGTCAAATTCATAGAAAGCGACACCAGTAATAAACCTTAAGAAAACCTATGAAAATTTTGAAATTTTTCCTGAAAATTGAAGCTTGTGTTGCAAATTATGAAAAAATCACAAATTTTAATAGGTTATCGTTAGTCTGAAAAATTTCACTAATTCATTCCTAAGGTGCCCGTAAAATTTCAGTTCAAGGTGCAAGCCGCCACTATCTTTGGATAACCCTGTAACGCAAGAGGCTGACTAACGGTCAACCTTTCGTTATTCCTTATATTACGAAATCAATCTACTTAGCTACGAGCTGGCTTGCTAGTCAGCAAGCATTCCTCCACCTGTCATGTAGCTCCACCTTAGGCTAGGTCTGGGATTGGGTGAGGACACCCCTTGGAGCTACATGATTGGGACACCCCAGCTAGACGGCGCTTCTCTTGGGAGGGGGTTATCCGTCAAACTTCTCACCGTTTCAGTGTTGGGTTTCCCTAGTAGTGCACAGTTGTATTCTTTCTCTCTATTCTCTCCCTTATCTCCTGTGTACAGTTTCTTCCGGTTACCGTGTAATGTGGGTAATAGCGTCCCCGCTATCACCCCCTTCCAAGTCCTTTCCTAATTCCCACTTTCATTGTTTTTCCTAAAACGTCCCCAAAAATCCCCCAAAACCCCCCAAATTCCCCGTAAATATGGTATTACGATAATTGTTGGGAAGCCCGGTGATTATGTATTGTTTTGTATGTAATTCCCCCCTAAATATTGTGCAGTGCTAACTTTATGCTCATCTTTTGAAAATTATCTAAAATTACTTATTTCGGAGCGTAAACTTAACATTGCACGTATTTACAATTCCTGTTGGCTTAGAGAAGATAGACCCTCCCGTTCCCAACGCATAACAAAATTCTCCTTGAATGATTTCGTAATCTTTTCATCAGTTTGGAGTTTTGTCAACCTTTAGAGCGGTCGGTCCTTAGAACTGGGGACCCCACCTTTTGGCGATCCACACCTAAAACGTAAGCGTATTCTGTTTTTGTTTTTCTCTTAAAAACCCTTTTTCAAATTTACTTTTCTAACTTCCTTTCCTACTCCTAACCCCTCTTCTACCCCTTTTTGTCTAAGATTTAACTCCCCCCTTCCCTTTTCCCCTCTCAATTTCGCGGGGTTGTCCCCGTTCCCCGGGTCTTTTCTGCTAGCTAACATCCCCTCCCCCCATTGTGCTGTATTTTTCTTTGTCCCCCGTTGTTGCTGGTCCCCCTCCCCTACTGTTTATTGCCCTTGTTGTGTCCTGTTTTGTGACGGTGTTGCGGGTAACCCGCTATTTCCCACTGTCCCCTCCGGGTATCCCGGAAGGTCCGCCTGTACTGTCATTGCCCTGTCTGCGCCCAATAAACCTCCAGTTGTCTTCTGTAGTTAACTTATTGTAAATTATCTAATGCTTAACGGTTTTAATTTTATTCTAGTAGCTAGGTAGAGCTCTGGGAACAGCCCGGAGCTGGTCCAAAACTGAGCCCAAATTTCCTGTGTGTGCGTGCCCTAGTCTTTGTCTGGCGCCCCGTTGGCGTCCCCCAAAAATCGTCTACTTCCCCTGGCGAGGCAAGTCGGTGGAAAGAGCCGCCTGGACTAAAGATCTCCACCCGCAGTCGCTGGTCAGCGTCCTTGCGCACAGTTCCTTTGTAAAATTTGGGGCGTGAGCTCAGTGGTTAAATTCCCTAGCTCCCCCATATTTTACATTAGGCTGCCAGTTCCAGGCTCTCCCATATTTTTCCCTAAAATATTTTTTCCTATTTTTTCCCTTCCCTAAATTAATTTTTCTAGCCCCCCCCCCTAGTCCAAAAATTTTGTTAGAGCCCCCCCAAATATTTTTTCCCTTATATCTAATATTTGTAAAGTTCCCCCATTTTCTTTATTTTTACTGGCTTGGCCCGGTCTTTCCTTTCCTTGGTGTCCGTATATACCCATCTTCCCTGTGTGGCTCCATAAAGGTTTGCAATTGACGTCATTATTGCTTCATCATTGTTTTTAACCCGCCCCAGCATTGCTTGATTCCTTATCAGGCGCCCGCCTTTTGAAGTCCCGCCCACGCACCGCTTGAAGTCCCAGTCAGACGCCTGACTTCCTTTCCGTCCCCATTGAATTTTATTAGCCCCGTTTTCTTTTTCCTGTCTAGTGGCGTGTTTAATTTTCTGTGCCGTTATATTTTTGTGACTTATTGGTGGTTGCGTTATTTTTCCTCTACCTTGTTGCAGTTATTATTATAGTTGGGTCACCCAACTTTTCCCCTTCTTATCACTAGGGCCATACCAAGTGATTACCTTTCCCTATCATAACCAGCAATTCCCTGACCTCCCTAAATCGCCCCAATTACCCTCCCCCACCCATAAAAAATGTTTTGGGAGGGAAATTAAAATCTTCGAAAAATTTTTCAGTTGGATTCCAGGCCCAGCCAGGAATCTAACTCTGTACCGTTGGACGATTGAATTCCCAACTGGTGGATTGCTGCTATTCCCCGGACGACCTCCCAGCAATTTCAGGTCGAATTGGGGATTCGACCCAACCCTCCCGATTCTTGGCCCCGAAATACGTACGTACATCCGGAGTTTCGTGTCCCTGGCCAGAAAACCCCCGATTTTGAGTTATATACGTATATCCTATCCTGAAAATCCCCATCGCCCCCCGGTCCTGCCCAAAAATAGGATATACGTATATAACTAATTTGGTGAGTTGACATTTTTCGTGCCGTGTTTATAATGGATTATTGCCTCCCTGATGACGACCCCTTTGACAGTAAACCCAGAGTGGCCCGATCCCATGATCCCCCTCCCCCTGACCATGGGGCCGTGGCCGGAAGTTCTGGGGAGCCCGGATCTTCCGTCCACATCCGCCTCGGGTCAGGATTGAGTCCCGAGGACGAACTACGCCCCTCGTTGGACTCCCCCCAGGACGGAGGTAGGGGTAGCCCCTCCCGTCATGATTCCACGGCTCATCTGGACGGTTCCGACCCGAGCGAAGATGATAAATTGCGTACCCGAGGCCAGTGGAAGAAATCTCAAGAGCAGCTGGCCCGGCTGACCGGCGATGCCCCTAACCCCAAAAACCCCATTTCTGACCGTCTCACTGGTTCGGGCCCAGCCCTACCACGAGTGAGAAAATCCATGCCCCTCTTTACCCGACCCAGAGCGACCTCAGAGGGAGCTCAAAAACTACAAAATCGCCGGTCAAGCCAACATGGGGCCTGGCCTCCCCTTCATCCGGCTTGATGTGGGACAAGTCGGGTTACCTGCGGAATCGTCAGAATTATGATGACGAGACGCCCCCTCTGGCCTCACATGAGTCCTATCCTTCTACCTCCGAAAATTCAGCAGATTCAGCCCCACCCCCCAACCCCACTCCCCCGGATCAGCCGTCCGGAAAGCCCCAACCCAAGAAAAAACCCGCTCTGGGGTTTTGTCCCAAAGCCCCGGCGTGTCCTGGATGGGCTCCCCCTCCCCATCAAACCCCGTTGGAGTATTTTTATGAATATTTCCCCCATACCCCGGATACCCTAAACCCCATTTGCCTACTAGGGAAGCCTTGGTAGCGCAAACCTGCCCGTCCACGAAACGCCATGCCAAACCCATTACGGCCTCTAGAGGAACGAAACCATTCCAATGTCCCCATGATCAGATCAAACCCCGCCCATATGGAATTCAAATTAATCCCAATTCTTACCCCCGCAACTACAACCCCAGAACTCATGGGCCCAGGTTGTGCTTCTGGTGCACCCAAGAGGGGCACGGGTGGCAATACTGCCCCATCCGTATACGCGCAGTCGACAACCTGGGGCCCAACCACCCCGGATTCCTACGTATGTTGGCGAGCCCGAAGGTGACGGCCAGTCCCCAACCTCAAGTGCAGACCCCCCCGAGCCAACAAGGAGGTGACCTGAGTGATCTCCAACCTCAACCCAGTCCTCAAGTTAGTCATCAACCCACTTCCGATGGCCTTTTCCAGAACCAGGGAAACGCCAACCTGGGGCGCCGTCAGTAAGCCCCGACGTGCGCCCCCGGTTTGACCCCTACCCAGTTAATATGGCCCCCGTGTGTGAAGTGACTGATAACCCTTGGATGGTCAATCGGAGCTCAGAGGAGCCCGAACCTTTACCCTATTTTTCCCCAAATGGCCATCACCCGGAGTCACCTCAATCCAAGGTGGTCTCAGTGTCCTCTTGTTCAACGGAGTGTACCCCATCCCCACCCTCCTCCCAGTCTACGAAACCCCCCCAGCCTGTTTGACCACGAGGTCGAACCCCCTTATCCTGTCCGACGTCGCCTTTCACTTTTGGAACACAAACGCACACGAACTTGTCAGTGGAGGCCACAGACTTGCTTACCCACCAACTCTGAGTCCAGCCCTCAGCCAGCAGGGAAAAACTTGGTGTTGCGAGGTTGCGAAAGGTTTAATTGCCAGCATTGGACTCCTTCTCGCGGATGCTACGGGAAGCCGGTAGCGTCCAAAAAGATCCAAGCGGAATCTATCCCCTCTTTAATTGATCCACTGTTGACGCCCCAAATTTTACCCGTTACAAACCGTGTACGTACATTTAACAAAGTAAGTACACATTCCACCCCTAAGTTTATTCTAAGCCCTGGGGAGATGTTGCTGACTGGCGAGGGCCAGCAACACCTCCCCAGTACCTCGCATCACCAGGATGGTCCCACTACAGCTACCCCTACCACGGCCTCCACTCGCAACCCCTGGAAACTCCCACCCCATGCGGGATGGAGGAAACTACTCTTGGAAAATAGTTTCCCGACATTCCAAGCGTGCTCGTCACGACCACGCCTCCCCTACTGCTATTTCCGCTAACCCCTTTGGCCCCGACCAGTGGGCTCCGTGCTTTGAATTGGGCGACATGTTACAGGATCCCCAAGAGTCGCTCAGTCCGGTGGAGGATCATCAGCAGGAATCGTACCCAAAATTCCCTAAAGCAGTTGAGAAGTCTCCTGGGGACTTCTCCAAAACCGCGATCCTTACCCGCCAAAAATTCTAAGAATTCGAAAGCCTGCTGTCGGACTTTCTGGGACGAATTCGTCAGTGCATGGAGGAGCTGGACATGTCCGGTCAACTCTGCCAACCCCACGAGTCCACCAGAAGCGACTTTTTGCCCAAACCCAAACGACTCCCTCGACCCCACCTTCGTCAGCGATCCCAATCTATGGGAGAGCTAACCTTGCCAACCGAAAGCCTAATTCCTGTTACTACCAATGAGCCCCAGCCGCCAACCCCAGCGGCTACCCCTACTGCCCTCACTACCCGAAATGCCTCAACTCAGGTTTTAGAGGTAGAGGACCCTGAGACCCAACCCAAACCCACTGCTCTCTTGGGAGAGTTGGTCCATCAAACCGAAAGTACCACCCCTGCTGTTATCAATGAGCCTCAGCTGCCAACCCCAGCGGCCATTCCTACTAACCTCCCTATCCGAAATGCCTTCGCTCAGGTTTTAGAGGTTGAGGACCCTGAGACCCAGCCCAACCCCACCCCGCCCAGCAACCTGAATGACCGAAATCAATCCTTCGACACCGAGGACGCTGAGGCCCAAGATACCCCTGACCATGGACAGACAGGTCCCGTCGGTGACCTCGTTCAAGCAATCCTGACTGACACTACCCCTTTTTACGTGTCCCAGTGTACTCGTCTGTCCCCCCCAAAAAAGTCCTCACCTGCTAGTAAGTATTTTTGGTGTGAAGACCCTAGCCCTTTTGGAGTCCGGTGCGAATGTCTGCTACATACCCAAGGCATTTTTCGACCGCGTAAATGCCTCCGGTACCCTCTCCCTTGCCCTTCATACCTCCGCGGCTTCCAAATTCTCCATAGCTGCGGAGGATACGTCCCTTGACATATTGGGGAAATGTGAAATCCCATTTCTGTGCAACGGGCACAAACTTTCTTTTCCCTTCCACGTTGCCCAGGGTCTGTACCAAGATTTTATTATTGGTTATGACCTTATGCAAAAATATGACTGGTCCGTAGTCCCCAAGTCCCATTCCCTTTGCACCCCTATGTGGCAGACATCACTCCTTACCCCAGACGAGTTACGGGCACTGGCCGATAAATTAGGTATTACTGTAACGAACAGTGTCATCCGGTAACCTTATCCAAACCCCGATATTCTCAGGCAACCGCAGTCCGCCTAGTTGCCTGAGCACATGGCATGCCAATACCAGCAACACTTGGGATCTTGTTGTTGCTTCCCTTGAAACGACACCCTTGCCCAAGCCTATTAATGCGCTATCCCCATGATCTATGTATCCCATGCCCAGAAACCGCTAAACGAAAAACCCGTGAAGATCACCGCGTTGTAAGTTTTTCGGAGTTATGTCGGATAACTCCAAGGTCCAGCTGGCCTGGACCTTACCCCCTCATACGTGTGTTTTAATTAGGGTTACGCTTCGGGGTAACCCAAAAAGGGTCTAGAGTATTGGACCCTTCACCCTGTCCGACATGGTATACTCACCTGCCCCCTCCCCCTAATTTGTCCGTCCCTTTCCCCTTCCTTTTGTATGTTATTAATGTGGATCCACACCACTCCTTTAATCAATCAGAGCGCTCTGTATAAATACGTAAGTAGGATGTTTTGATTGTATGTTAGTTTACGTGTTTGTTCGTGGTATAAATGTATGTATATATGTCTATTTTTTGTATGAGTGCTTCTAGGGTCAAAAGGCTAGGACCATACGCTCGATTACTTCTATCTATGTTATTTTTCAAATTTTTGGGTTTCTCTCTTTTTTAATCTAAATTGGGGTTTTTCCTTTAGTATATTTATACATTTTTGTATACTTATACGATTTATATTACTTTTGTTATTTTTCTTTTACGATTTCTATTTAAACTAAAATGGGGTTTTTATGTCTTTTTCTCTTTCTCCCTCACGTTACGAATCCTTTATTAGTCATACGTACGTATTCTAATAAAATCCAAATTCCCCCCCCCCCTTTAGGGTCCTACATACGTACATATTTTTGATTCCTAGGTATACATGTTTTGTATGCATGGTATGTATGATAATTAAATAGTATGCTCCTCCCCTAGTTTCTTGTTGTTTTCCCCCCTCCGGTTTGTTTGGTTTGCTTGTATGCTACATACGTACAGGCAAAAACTGCAGGTAAGTAGTACCTCGTACCCTAGGACCGTACTGTAAGGTCCGGCCGATCCTACGTATGTACCTGTATACCATATCTTGTTTTATGGTCTCTGTTTCAGATATTTCGACCGATGGTCGAAATGAGGCCAATCTGCTCGAATGGAGCACGGCCCATCCTCATACCCTGTTTGGTGGATTTCAACGCGTTCGGGTTGAAATTCCAAACTTCATCCTTTTTGCCTTTTCCCAAAATTTTGTCCTGTGCCCTTTCCCTTGCCCTGGGTTTTTCGTTACACCCCCTTCTGTAGTTCACCCTTAAAAAGTAAGCCCCCCTCCTCCATTATTATTGTCGCCGTAACACTTGTCCGGTACTCTCCGCACTCCAGCACACCCCCTGTTCCACGATTTCCCCCCTTGGGAGCACACCCACACCCCCCCCCAGTGATTTTTCATTTTCTTCTGTTTATGTATGCACTGCTCTTTATATGTTTCAGAGCTGGTGCTTCCGTGCAATTTCGGTGCCTTATTTTATATAGAAGTAGATTAGTGGGCACTGAAGTTGATCCTTGCTTAATTTGGTGCTGGCCTCTGGCTTTTATATGAGCCGGAGAAATTCGACTAGTTTCCGCGAAGGATTTACCTGGCCCCGAATACGACGACCTGACCCTCCTCAACCCTTGGACGTCAACAGTTTTGACCAATTCCCCGAGCTTGACCAAACTTTTTGGAACCCGGTATTACCGATGAGCCAGAATCCCTCTACAAGAGAGACTGGGCAGCCCGGCTCTCAAACCCTCCCCAATACCCAGCCCGCCTCTGAACCCGGCCCCCAACGATCTCCTGCGGGCCTGTCCGCGGAGATCCCGTCCCGACCCCCTGTGACTGAATTTTTGCTTGTGAACCCTATCGTACGGTATACAGAACACCCTCCAGTCCCTAGTCCCGGTTCAGTCCTGTCGGATGGCGGCAGACCGCCGTCCCGCGCAGCTGGTACTCCCCGGCTGACACCCCTTCCCCCGCAGCCAACCCAGACAATGGGATACAAGGTGCAGTATCCCAAGCCCAGGCAACACAGGCCGCGCAGGCAGTGCAGACACCCCCGGTCTCGACTGCTTCTTCCGGCCTGAGTAACCTATTCTCCCTTCGCCCTCATGTGTGCCAATTCCCGACACCAGAGTCGGCACAATCCCCTACCTACAGTCATGCCTCCACCGCTTCTTACCGGTCAATTGATTCCCAAGCGTATAACGAGGCTCATGCCTCTCCCCAAATGTCCCAGCAACCTGGCCCAGCCGGGTTTGCTTCCCCATTGCTGGCAGCAGCACCCGACATTCCCCATGCATCCCGGAAAAAGTACCCCCCGGTTAAGTTGCGGAAAGCTCACTCCATAGACATGTTGTTTGCCGAGGAGTATTCTGACGAAGGACCCCAGAACTCCTCTACCCCAGACCCTGAGCAGGCGGACATGGATTCGTCTGTCGTCGACGCGTCGCGCGCAGCCGCAGGCGCCGATGAACCTCCTCCCAACCAGCCCCCAGCGGACCGGTCCGAACCTATGGACCAGGACCAGTCTGCCCAAGATAATCCAACCTCCCACCAGGATGAACCATCCCATGTCGAGGAGCCTTCTGCTGGAGAGCCCGACGAAGAGGTCTTAATGGATCAGTCGGCTCCAGTCACAGCCCCCCCCAACCTAGCCAGGCCTCGCACCCCGAGGTGCTGGCACCTCCAATCACCACTGCTTCCCCAAGTCCAGCGTACCCCGCCCGAACCGGACGCGAAATGGGAGCAATCCCCCGACGTCGTCCTACCCAGCAACAACCCGTCCCAGCCGCACAGGCACCAAACCCACGGCCTGAACCTACCCCATCCCACCCGGAGGGAGCTTCGAGACAGCCTCGAGACTCCCCCGCTCAGCATGGGGTAGCCCCAGCTGAGGACCCCGAAATCGAATACCTTGACCCCACCGCCGGTCCCGTTTTCACAGTGGGCCCATGCCCTCCCAATAGCCATCATGCTCAGCGTGTGTTCTATCGGGATGCCACCTTTTATGCCCAACAATTTGCCTATGCGGCATTGAATAGTTCAGCGTCCACGGGTACCCAGTTTTATGACGCGGCTCATAACCTGGGTCAAGCCCTTTCCCGTCTCCCTCCCGGCGCGAGCCAACTCCCCCAGCAATACCGGGACGCTGACCCCATCCCTACCGGCCCCCGATGCCGGATAATCGCCACAATGGGTGATTTTTTCTTCTACTTACCGGAAATGATCCATATGATGGCCAATAGCTATGCAGTGGCCCTCGACGTGGAAGGAGGCAATGACTGGCAATTTGGCCTACCCCAGGAATATACCGTCAATATCCTCCAATTGATGGGACCAGTCCACGTCCCCCACCTCCAAGACCAGACAATGTATGTCATGCTGGTCAGCTTTATCCTCACCCAACTGGAGGATTATTTCCCGTTCCTTTCCCTACTCGTCAACCTATTGTCCTTTCACCCTATGACCCGCCTGATTACCCATGGAGCCCCAGGTGATGCCCGGCGCCTATCAGGGTGCCTGGGCATACCCCACCTGGATACGAATATGGTGGAGCTGCAAGAGTTCCTCGAGTGGGTAGCCCGCTTGAGACGAGTGGCAACTCCCCAAAATCCCCAGGTGCTCCGCGAAATGCCAACCTGGCCCAGCCAGACTACCGACCGAGCAGGCTATTTGCGCGGACCACCGTCCCATTTATCCCGCCTAACGTCGGAGTACCATTTCCCTAACCCTAAGGAACATACCTGTTGCACCCAGGGCATGGATCCTCTCCCCCACATTCAAGACATCGTGTATGCTGCACACGATGTCTATACCCATGCTATACTGGCTCACCGGGCAGCCCGGCAAGTCAATATCCGTGACCTTCAGACCGCCCTTCAATTGTCCACAATTGAAGCTGCGTATGGCCCCCGCGGAACCCAAGACGTCCAGCAGCATCGGCGTCTTGGCACCGGTCCCCTTACCCGTGCCCTGGAATTTACAGCCCTCGATACCCACCCCTCCCGACGTCAACGACAAGAACAGGAAGCCGTCTATGAGGAGGTCATGTTCGTCGGCCCCATCGAACAACCGGCCCCTGGTCCATCTCCGATTTGGTCTTTTAATTTTGACCTCGACCCCCCTGTCCAACAGTCCCATGTCCTTCGCGGATCAGTGTTTATTCCCCTGGTCACATTCATCTGTGAATGGTCTCAGTGGCACTACCCCCAACTTCCCTGGGTCGATATTGACTGGCGACGGGTGACGGATGCCCGTCATGGCCGACCCCACCTCGGAGACCCGAATAACCGTCACCGGCGACAGCAAACCCCTCCCCCTGCCCAAGTCCGAAATCGCCAACGCTCCCTGGAGCGTAGTGACACTTCTGGCAGTACTCAATCTGGTGCGAGCGTTGCCTCTGGTTCCAGTCGTGCTCAGGCCGCCCCCGCCCCAACCTAGACCACGACCTAAGTCCCCGCCTCCCCCTCAACTCAGAGAAGAACGTCCGCTCACGCTCAATCCCTAATTGAAGTGCCACAGAGACGTAGTGCTCCCAGACATCCTAGAGCTAGCGGTGGTCCTGCTCCCACACCGCTTATCCCTCCCAGTGGTGAATGGTTGTCCCCACCCCCTCAGTTATCCGGATCAGCATCTGGCCGATCTGGAACCCGCCAGACAACCGAGGCCGCTTCAGGACGTCGTTCGACGGCCTCGTCCACTTCCATCGAGATTATAGCAGAAGTACAGCGGCCAACCCAAGCCGCTACCCTTGAGGCTCAGCTGGCGGCGGCCCAGCGAGGGGTAGCCCTCCTGCGCCAACTGAGCACCGCTCCCGATCTACTACCCGGAAATCCACCTAACAAGCTCGTCAGGCTTCGCGATCCCGCCCTCGTCCTACCGAGACTCCCCGTGACCTGCCGACGTTCCCTTGGGCCACGGCCGCTCCCACATCCTCGTCCCGTTCATCACAGAGAGCGTCTAGTACTAGACGCCAAACAACAGGAATCCCAATAGCTTTTCCCAGCACAAGCGACCCCTGGGGTAACCCCGGGGCGAGCTAGCCGTGCTGCCTCCAACCTCAACAGATCGTCCGGTGCCGCCTCGGTTGGGTCCGAAGACCTGGCCTCTGACCTGGAGCGAGCTCTGGCTATGGCCACCACCCCCCAGGTTGAGATGGAATATTATTATGGCCCTCTCGACACGGACATCCCCCTCCAACCGCCGGCACCGGGATGTCCTCAGTTTGTCCATTACCCCCACCTGGCGGCCCAAGAGGTTACCATACCCCCGAACCCGCCCACTGCCACTACTGCACACCCCCTCTCAGCGGAACAGGCCCAGCCTACCGTTGCGATTGGGCGCTTTCTTACGGCCCCGACCGCAGCCCCGACCGCCCAAGCCCCTAGTCCTTTGATAGCCAACGTCCAGCCCATTAACGCCCGCGCTGTGATGCCAGGCGCGGACGAGCTGGACTTGCTGGCTATCGACCCTGAAATTTATGACGAAATTCCAGAAAATACCCTCCCTATGTTTGAGCATTTTATCCGTTATCTCCTGGATGATAGGACCGACGGATATACCGGTCCTTCACGCTACCTCTTTGCCCCGTCCCATATCTACCATACAGCCCCCCGCCCGGCAACTGTCGCCGCGCGACTGGCTTGTCCCGGTAATCGACCTCAATACTTTGTTGACGAGCGTATTGGCGTCCTTAGCCGGGGTATGGTAGATTCCCTCCAGCAAACTGGTAGTGACCAGCTACGCCTCTACTTAGTCGCTCCCGCCCTTGATCGACGGTCCCCCAATTTTGATTCGTCAGCCTTTGTTCATGCCGCACGTGCCGGGCAGTCCGTGCACTGGCAAGTTCAAAGAGCCGTCCAACCCTCCGAGTCCCTTTCCTGGCCCGAGGCGACTATGATGTGGCAGGCTGATGATGGCCGCGTGCGGGCTAGTCCGCTGTATATCGTGGCGACCCTTAACACCCTCCATTCCGGTGATGAGTATTTTAGTACTATCACTATCCCAGCCGAATGTGAGGTTCTGTGTGTGTACCTCAATAATAAACTGTGTCGGACTTCACTAGATGATTGCAAGTAGGTGCTCAGTGTGTGATATCCAGTCCTAGCCGATTAAGAGAAGATGCGAGAGTACAGCAGATTAGCGAGTAGATCAAGATGGAATCTCCCGTGAGCCCTAAGCGACCGTCCCTAAGCTAATAAACCGAATACCGCTAGATTTTATTATACCAGACACAAAATACTCACACTTACTTTGAAATAGACATACGAGATTAGTACAAATACAAGAAAGAGCCCGGTAAGCAGATGCAAAGCACACTAGGGAGGGCGTTACCCAACTCCCAAATACCTAAACCTCACCCAACAATTCCTACCCACTAATAGATCGCCCAACCCCGACACCGTTGACACTCCAACTGAACTTAAGCCTACACTTTGTCGCTTATATATACTTTGTGCTACTGGTGTAGCTAGCCCAAAAAGAAATCACTTTCATCATTCATGATAAGACAATTATCAAAATAGCTCAAGGTTGTATAATTTCATCAAATAGAATATACTTTACGTCACACATATGAAGATAACACAGCGTGTAATTTTCAGTGCTGCGCTGCTGCGCAGCTAGCTACTAGTGCCCTAAGGGGTAATATCCCACACGAACTTTCAGGAGATGAGATCACGGCCCGGGAACAACGGCGCCGTGATTTCCAAACCCGTAATGTCGCCCCCGGACCGGAACTCGATCAGGCAGGACTGATCGCCCAACCTCCTCGTTACCGCGATATTCCCTATAATACAGTTGCCGGCCGTTTCGCCTTTGAACAGGACAATGCAGTAGCGGCAGCGGTTCGGGGCCCGTCCCAACCGCTCGCCCCGCTCCAACTGCTCGCCCGTCCCAACCGCTCGTCCCTCTCCAACCGCAGCCTGAGCACCCGGTTGCCGCCCCTGCCCCTAGACACTTTGGCACATTGCCGGTGCGACCGGTTACAGTTGGCCGTCCTAGCCAACCACCCTCGCAGCCTGACCGAGCTCCCGCGTCAGAACCCCAACCGATGGATACCTCTAGCCCCCAGTTGATTGCATCATCAGCTGGACCCGGTTCACAGCCCCCACCATCGAAGCGGCTGCAAACACAGCAGCCGTCTCAACCATCTATGGGGCCGCAGCGTGCGACCCCCCATCCCTGCTCAGTTTGACGGTAGCCAAACCAGCCCCGGCCCCAACCCAGCGACCGACGTCTGCGTCCGTCGCCCGTTCGGATACAACGAAGAAGCGGCGGCGCAGTGGTTCCCGGCATCGTGCCGTGGCCCAGGCCACGGCCGACGCCTTCCCCCGATGCCGACGCTTTTGCCCCGACAGTCCCTACGGCCGACATGATAGCTCACCTAGCCCCTGTCTCTCCGCCTTGCGTCTATTACCGGGATTTTGGCAACCAATGGGATGTCGCCCGGTTGCCTACCCCTGCCACCGGCTATCATGAGACGGTCCACCCCGTCCTTAACTCCCTCCGCCAGGTGGCTCGCGCCTGGTTCGCGGAAATCGCCGTTACCTGTACAGAGTTGCCAGCCGACTTTGCACAGCAAATCCATCAACGAATGAGAGACATGTTCCCGGTCATTACGTCCTATTTCACCGTGCAGGCCCATGCCAGCCCGGTGGATCCCCGGTTGTTCCGTGCGACCTGGACTTTTGCTCCCCTCCCAGTCCTTGGTTCCTATGGCCCTTACCCCAAGGTGACCGTCTCTCATGACTCCACCTCCCGTACCCACGCCCACGCCCAATGTCTCAAGGAATGCCTCCCTGAGATTACTCCTTATACCCATCTGTTTAGCCGAGCGGGCAGCCGGTTTCTTCGTTCTGTGTGGATCGAAGCGTATAAACAGATGGCTGGCCAAGCGGCCATGGCCGATGCCCATCTCCATTGGTACCAACCCGGTGTTGAGGTGGTCCTCGACGTCCCTAGTTCCCATTTTGCCCACCCCTACTTCCGTTATAAGGCTCGCCTGTCCTTTGTCCACCGCCCCGAACGAGGTATCCATATCCCGAATTCCCCGGATCTCTATCCCACCGGCGAGCACGGCTATCAGACTCGCAAGTCGGACTATGTGAAGCGGGATGATGCCGTGCAGTATATCCGTAACCACCCCCAGACCCCAGGGGCCGTGGTTAAAACCCAAGTGTCCCACATGCTGAACTCGTCCCCAGAGTCCCTGAAGGCCAATTGGGCAGGTGGCCTCAACATCCGAGCTATGATCCGCATAGCTTTCGAACTCCTCTACGAGAATCCATCCGTTCAGGAGTACCTCGTCACCTACCCCACCCACCTCTTTGCCGAGTCCTCGGATGACCCTCTCTGGGGTACTGGAGTCCTAGCCCCCCTCATCGACGGCCAACCGCCGCATCCATTAGCGAAATGGACCCAGAGGTTTACCCGGACCTCTATGATCCTGCCGTATGGACCGGTCATAATGTCGCCGGACGGATCTGGCTGGAACCCCTCCTCTGGTTCCTCCAAGGCGGTCTAGATGATTTCTTCCTAGACCCCAAAACCCGTGAACCCCTGACCCAAGCCCAATTTTCCGCCTTCCAGGACATCCTCCTTCAGCGAATCCGAGCCATAGCGGAGCGCCGCCGCCGTGGCCAATCCCATCCACCTTTCTTCGATGATCGCAACCCCACGGCCGGTATCCGTGCGGCCCCCCTCGTTATGAGCATCAACCGGCATAGCATTTTTATGGCCGGTACCCACCCGAACCCCCGGTCCAACGATGTATACTGCCCGGCGGCAGGTATAACCCACTACAATCCTGCCTTCCCCCAATTGGCGAACGAACCCCTCCCGATCGATCATCGCTCCCCGGTCCTCCGCGGCTGGTAGGCCGATCCCTCCCCCGCTCATCGTCCTCCCGCCAATTTGTCCCTCCCGTCCTTCCGTCCCTCCTGCCCTTCCGTCCTTCCTGCCCTTTCGTCCCATTCCTTCTATTAACATTTTACCCTCCATTCTGGCGAATTCTTAACCAACACCGTTGGACATTTGTGGCTATTCATGATCCGTGTCTCCCCTGGTCCTGCCCATCGACAGCTTTTCCTATAGATGTGGTATTGTCCCCTACGGTCCCCACATGGCGCACCCTAAAAAGTCCTTCCGCCCCTGGATCCTGGTCCCAATTTTCTGGATTTTATCACTATATTTCTATTATATTATTACTGGATTTATGGCGCCAATTCCTATCTTGCCAGTGCTATATGGACACTGTTCTGGTCCCTGTCCCCTACAGCTGAACTATGATGGGTAGTCCCTGACCCTCCTCCTCCCGCCCTTCCAGCTCTGAATCATACCTTCCAAGAAGAACAAATTTGGTGGATATATGGAACTTTCTAAAATTTGTTATTTGTTATTTCATAGTCTATTTTTCATCTCGTCATGTATAGCATAATATGTTCTGTACGGTGCTTAACATTTTAAAAATTTATTCCATTTCACATTCCAAAAGAATTTTCTTTTAACATTTTAAATTCATTGGATTTTCTTCTAAAACTAACATTCTTTGAATCTATTTTAAACTAATATTCTCTTTTCTTGAATTTTTAAAAAACTCTACATTTAACTAACCAAAACTTATATCTACTGCCATGTTTGTTTGCTCAGTATTATTTTGTGGCCTTATATAATTACGTGTATTTTTTGTGATTTTTGCATTTGTTTCTTCCTGTTTTTGCTGCTTTAACCAAACCAAAAACCTCTATTAAGCTCAACCAAATTCCTTTTCCTTACCCTTTTGCCCTTTTACCTTTTACTTAAACGAAAGCGCCTCTTTTTGAGAGATTATGTTGACAAAAATCCCACCCTCCCTTTCTTGCCACTTTCTTTTGATTCTTTGTGGGGTAGTTCATATATTTTGCCAGTTTTGTTCTCCTCTCCCAGTCCGAACAAAGTAGGGCCGCTAGGGTCTTTTTCCCCTGACTGTCGCGAAGTAGGTCAATTTGCGCAGAGGGGCAAATTTACGTCTCGGATGTAGAATCCTTTCTGGTTTTGAATCCCTTCCCCTTTCCTTTTCTCCTCTTTGCGGTAAAACATACCGTCGGGTATTGGCTTGGTTGTCTGTTTTTCTGTGTGAATGCGTGTGTGAATGTACCGTAGGCTCTAACGGGCGTGATGGTGTATCAATGTGGCCTGTATGTATGTGCGCCAATACCCATTTTCTAGTCCCTTTGCGAAATTGTCCCACCTTTTCCCATCAAAAATATGTCCGAGACCGCCTTTGAGCCTGTTCGACCGCGTAGCCTAGGTGACTTCCCCCCCTTTCACCCTTAGGGCGCCCGTATAAGTTGCTGGGGTAGCCCCACCGTACCTGAGATAGCCCTACGAAGCTGGCACGATATATGACCGGAACCTTGGTGGGTTGTGGCACTCCCTTCTCCCTTCCCTATTTTAATCTCTCAAAAAGAATAATGCTTTAATAAATTCGAAGCTATTCCCCATCCCACCCCCCTTACTTTGAGCTTATTTTTACGATTCTGATTCTATTTACATATATTCATATTTGTTTTGTTACTGACTATATATATATATATATATATATATATATATATATATATATATATATATATAGATATATATATAATTGACAACTGTGCATCCCCACCCCTTAAAAACGCCTTTTTCCTTTTTCCTTTTCCTCTGGCACTCGTCGGGGCTCGTGCTTTAAGCCCTGGGGAGATGTAATGTGGGTAATAGCGTCCCCGCTATCACCCCCTTCCAAGTCCTTTCCTAATTCCCACTTTCATTGTTTTTCCTAAAACGTCCCAAAAATCCCCCAAAACCCCCCAAATTCCCCGTAAATATTGTATTACGATAATTGTTGGGAAGCCCGATGATTATGTATTATTTTGTATGTAATTCCCCTCTAAATATTGTGCAGTGCTAACTTTATGCTCATCTTTTGAAAATTATCTAAAATTACTTATTTCGGAGCGTAAACTTAACATTGCACGTATTTACAATTCCTGTTGGCTTAGCGAAGATAGACCCTCCCGTTCCCAACGCATAACAAAATTCTCCTTGAATGATTTCGTCATCTTTTCATCAGTTGGGAGTTTTGTCAACCTTTAGAGCGGTCGGTCCTTAGAACTGGGGGCCCCACCTTTTGGCGATCTACACCTAAATCGTAAGCGTATTCTGTTTTTGTTTTTCTCTTAAAAACCCTTTTTCAAATTTACTTTTCTAACTTCCTTTCCTACTCCTAACCCCTCTTCTACCCCTTGTTGTCTAAGATTTAACTCCCCCCTTCCCTTTTCCCCTCTCAATTTCGCGGGGTTGTCCCCGTTCCCCCCGGGTCTTTTCGGCTAGCGAACATCCCCTCCCCCCATTGTGCTGTATTTTTCTTTGCCCCCCGTTGTTGCTGGTCCCCCTCCCCTACTGTTTATTGCCCTTGTTGTGTCCTGTTTTGTGACGGTGTTGCGGGTAACCCGCTATCCCCCACTGTCCCCTCCGGGTATCCCGGAAGGTCCGCCTGTACTGTCATTGCCCTGTCTGCGCCCAATAAACCTCCAGTTGTCTTCTGTAGTTAACTTATTGTAAATTATCTAATGCTTAACGGTTTTAATTTTATTCTAGTAGCTAGGTAGAGCTCTGGGAACAGCCCGGAGCTGGTCCAAAACTGAGCCCAAATTTCCTGTGTGTGCGTGCCCTAGTCTTTGTCTGGCGCCCCGTTGGCGTCCCCCAAAAATCGTCTACTTCCCCTGGCGAGGCAAGTCGGTGGAAAGAGCCGCCTGGACTAAAGATCTCCACCCGCAGTCGCTGGTCAGCGTCCTTGCGCACAGTTCCTTTGTAAAATTTGGGGCGTGAGCTCAGTGGTTAAATTCCCTAGCTCCCCCATATTTTACAACCGGACAACAGCCCCACTGACAACTGCCCCACTGACAACTGCCCCACGGTCACTTGTCCCACTGGACAACTGCCCCACTGGACATTTGCCCCACGGGACAACTGCCCCACTGGACAACTGCCCCACAAAATTTTATTTTCAGATTAAGGTGTACATTTTCACGCGTATATTTTAATTTCCATTAAGTTGCAGTTCAGCTACTCTTTAATATTAAATTATTGGAAACTAGAACCACCACCATCAAATTAGAACTATGAAAATAAGTATGATCTGTATTATTAAACACTGGAGGCAAAGTTTGTAATGAAATTAGTAATATCCAATGCTAAAATGCTAAAATTCGATTGAAAATAGCCAAAATTAACTAGTCCCCAAAGAAGAATTCCTATGCTATTGAATTATAAAGAAGATCAGTGTTTAGTAATGTCATTCATTAATATTATTAATATTAATTAATGTCATTCAATTCTTACTAATAGGATCAAGATTTGGACTTGATTAAAACGTGTCGACCTTCCATGTGCTTGAAGCGGTTGTTATCCAGAATCAGTCTGTCAAGTTACATTTTGATATAAAAATGGCTTCTTAGCTCCAAGTAATGAATGAGTAATAATGGTGCAAACTTTGTGTGACCAAAGGGAATCACCACCTTAAGTTTGAGCCAGTTTCTCAGGTTGGCATATAAGGTGAATTAAAGTTAAATTGAATTAGAAATAATACGCTGACTTGATACTAAAGACTAAAGAGTGGCTGCAACTTAATGGAAATTGAAAATACACGTGAAAATGTACACGTGAATCTGAAAATAAAACACTGTGGGGCAGTTGTCCAGTGGGGCAGTTTGCACGTGGGGCAGTTGTCCAGTGGGGCAAATGTACAGTGGGGAAGTTGTCCGGTGGCGACCGTGGGGCAATTGTCAGTGGGGCAGTTGTCAGTGGGGCAAATGTCCTAGATCCGTTTCTTCCCTGTACTTCTTCAGTGGGCCTGTATTGGTACGTTAGCGGGGCTTCGCCCTTTTAATTGGTGAGTGTGTGTGTGTGTCTGTGTGTTAGTTTATTTACTTTATAACTGTACGTATGTGTTGGGCTTCGCCCCCCAAAATTCTGTCAGTTTCTATAGTTCATATCTGCTCTCTCCATAAATACTTGTGTTGTTACTTATTAAATATCACCACTAGTCGTGGGTATTTTGGGTAGGTTATTTCTGAGCTCCTAGGTTAGTTTAGTGTTATTTCTGAGGTGAGCGGGTGTCACCCCATCTCTATGTCTATTTATTTGGCGAGACTTCCCCGGCCGGCTCCTGCGCGGTTGGTGATTTATTCACTTGTGCCACGGTCTCCTCGCTTTAGTTGCTCTCGCGGGGCAACGTTACTATTGTGTTAGGCTACATAGTTTCCCTCTGGTACCGCTACAACCCCCACACGAACCTCTATTAATATGTGACCATCAGCATAACATTAACACAGGGTTGAGTTCGGGTCCTGGCGGGCTTGTTCCAAGAAAACTTTGAGGGGCCGTATACCTGAACTGAAATTTTCCAGTCGTCCAGTCGGATTTTTACCTAATGAATGAGTTAACTGATTTTTCAGAAAATTGGCGCTTATTTCATTAAAATTTGCAATGTTTTCAAAATTTGCAATAAAATCTTCAATTTTTAGACGAAATTAAAATTTTTCTCCGATTTTCACAAAAAATTATAAATTTTAAGTAAAAAAGTTCCAGTGATGAAGTGTAATTTTTTCGAATTTTACTGTACAACTAATTATTTCCGGCCATTTTCGATTAACCCTTGGTTATGTTTTCGTTACCCCTTGTCCCCGACGGCGGGAAAGCTTGTTCATAGTCCTTTGAGAAGAGCCCCGAAACCACCTCCCGCGTTAACCTACATAAGTCCATGAGGATTCTTAAAATATATAGTGTTATGGTCGTTCAGGAATGTTAATTGCTGTACAAGTAATGTCAGCTTTGTATGCACACATTTTATTTCAGACTTCAGTTTCGTTGCCATTCATGTTTTGTGCATGTGTTGCTTTGTTTATACATTAGGAAACGCGTAGTGTAAGGGAAGCAGGCATAGGAAAGATTGATAAGCCTGACATGGGAGTTCAGCTGATGGCCCTGTGGTGTAGCGGTAGCATGTCTATTTCCGGATCAGAAGGGCCGTGGTTCCCTTGGTTTCGATCCCCGGCTGGGCCAATTCTTTACTTTCAATGGTGAGTGAAAAGCTTAACCTCCCTCTTCCCTTCTCTCTTCTAGGCAATGGTTTCGTGGGTACAAGGATACTTGACGCCTCCCGTTCGGGCTTGTCCTTGGTTTATTCCTGGTTCACTGGCTCTGGTAGAAGCGCTACATGTGGCGAGGCTGCCAGGAGTACCCGAATTGGACTCCTGTCTCCGGTCCCCCAGTAGTTGCTTCTGGTTGGTTGGATCTAACAAATGGCCAGGAGCGTGTGTCGGAGGAGCACGGACCTCTTGGGCTCAGAATGCCCTGCGCTGGTTGCGCTCTCGGTTCGATTCCGAGTTGAGTAAGCCGCGGGAAGCGTCTTAATTGAATCCCGGGGGAGATGTAAGGGAATCAGGCACAGGAAAGATTGATAAGTCTGACATGGGAGCTCAGCTGATGGCCCTGTGGTGTAGCGGTAGCATGTCTGTTTCCGGATCAGAAGGGCCGTGGTTCCCGTGGTTTCGATCCCCGGCTGGGCCAATTCTTCACTTTCAATGGTGAGTGAAAAGCTGAACCTCCCTCTTCCCTTCTCTCTTCTAGGTCCTGGCTTCGTGGGTACGAGGGTGCCTGTTCGGTCTTGTCCTTGGTTTCTTCTTGGTCCACCAGCCCTGGTAGAAGCGTGTCCTACTCTTGGAATAGTGTCATGTAAACACTTGACCTAGGAGTAAGACTCAACAGACATCCTTCATTTTCACTTACGAAACTGGTTCCCACCCTCATAGTATAGCAGCACCGTAAATAAACTGAAATTTCATTTGCTAAAGCGTATTCATTATATTAGCAAAGGCAATTTAGACAATCGTTTTCCACAGAAATGGTCAAGATACATTTCTTGAAGAGGATACCAAAGCTGACAAAATAACATCACAGGTTAATAAAGCTACACATAACAGGTTTGTTTGTGTTAGTATACTATATACAATGGAAAAGTAATTCTTATAACTCATTTTAAAATGTAATCTATTACCAATTTAAAATACAAGGGTGGACTTATGTGGCAAAACAACGGAATTTCTGACGTGCTACAGACTTTTTGATGTCAATGTATATGCAATGTGTAGGCGCACCATAACACTACAGCTTTTGGAATAAAATTCAATTCACTGAATGTAACTCACAAGTAGAACTAAAGGAACACATACTCTAGTTAACAACTTAGTTTAATGAAACAGTGTGGCAACAGCATAACTATATTATTATAGAGCTCGACGGTACATACACGTACAATAAAATTATATTTCTTCACTACAGTTCCACATCTAATAAATAGTTGGTAGTTACCAATTCAAGTTGTTAAACAAGAAATACCGACACCAACGCACTTTCTGAGCAAAAGCAAAGATCAAATGACAAACAAAAATTGACTCTTCGTTTTCAAGATTGAAACCACCAATGGTGACACTGGCCCCGTATCTAAACTTTACAAAGCCGCAATAGTGCGAGTTGCTTTGTCTGGTGAGATCTTTCTTCTGCATAGAAGATGTATAATCCCGCGTTTGATATCTTTGTTTTTCACAAAATAAATGATTATGTTGTTCTCCGAGTTCAAATTTTTTAGTATGGAAGCTGCTGGTTCCACCTTGCTGACAACACTAACAGAAGCTCCAAATATGTTAATGTATACCATAACTGCCAAAGGAATTGTGTACAGGAAAACAGAAAAAATGACGACCATTAGCATCATTTTTGTGGCACGAATTTGACGTTCTCTTTTAATTTTTAGTATTTCATCTGACGTGTTTTCATCCCTGTTTATTGATAATATAAGCATCGCAAAGGCATAAATAACAACGCAAGCAATAGATAAGATAAATTGATATAGCCAAAATACATAAGAATTAAACTCTGGAGTTAGCGCCCAGCTTGTATAGCAGATCCTTGGAAATTTTGATCCGAATTTGAGCCCGATGTTCGCAGCATACATGGATATCGAATACAATATTCCTGCAATTATAAAACCTATCACAACGAAACAGCCAATGATTGGAATTCCCATCTTCATATAAAGACGAATGCTACTGCACGCAATCAAGCGATCAATAGATATCAGAAATAGCATCGTCGGTGTCAAGTAATTTCCCCAAAGAAAAAACTGATTATGTGGGACCCAAAAACACTGCCACGATGTCATCGGGTTATCATTTTGCCCAGAAGCAATAATATACGTGCGATAGATACTGGCATAAAGTAAGCCTAAGCCTATAGTCATATCTGCAACAGCCAACGCACACGGCAAAATGTATTCACGTTTATGCAAAGATGGGTATAAGTAAACGACCAATACAATAATGGCACTACCGACAATTTGGATAAATCCTTGTGTGCCATAAATAAATTGAGTAATAAAGATGGCAATGTCGGGATCTGTGGCACTGGTATTGTTCGACATCAACAGCAAACTCAGATGAGGCTATGCATACAGAAAGTAAGATATTTACTTAAGCTACTTTCAAGCTAGTAATTTTTACTATACAGAGCTTCACAAGAGTGCTAATCATCTTAAGAATAGAGAAAACGAAGATTACGAAAGACTATGATTTATACCTTGTAGTTCATGAAAGACTATACTTGAGGATTAGACCTCATGCATAGCTATAACCAAGAGTACATAATAACTAAGAGTGTGACAAGCGTCACGCTCTTAGTTATCAAGCGAAAAACATCATCTGCACAATAACGGCTGACCCCCCCACAACTGAGTATGTGCACTTCAAATATTTTTGCCCGCTATGCCTACGTTATAAAGCTCGCTACAGACGCACATTGAACCAACTGACTAGTTGTGTTTTTGAGCTTTAGAACGTAGGCATAGCGGGCAAAAATATTTGAAGTGCACATACTCAGTTGTGGGGGGGTCAGCCGTTATTGTGCAGATGATGTTTTTCGCTTGATAACTAAGAACGTGACGCTTGTCGCACTCTTACTTATTATGTACTCTTGCTATAACTTTATTGCGCGACAAAACTTGAACATACTATTTATTTTTGAAAAGTAGCCGAACAGGTATACTGGAAGTAAATGAATACGATTTCATAAAAAATTAAACTGCATTGCAAACTGCTGTAGCCGGCCGGCCTACTTGCTCACCGGCCGCCGGCCGGCCGGTGAAACCCCGACCGGCCTCAAACACTACTTTCTAACACTTCAGTTAGCTTTACTAGCTTTATGTAAAAAAATAATAATAATACAACCAAAAACTAGCATTATGTAATGGGAAAGGTTAAATTTAAAAATCAAAATTAAAGAAAAATAATCAAAAATCTTCTTTAGTTGATTTCAAACACACTTCGCCAAATACATGCTTTTATTCGTTAAGTTCACGGAGTTATTAGCAATTAGTTGTCGTTTTTAGCTGTTATTGACCAGCATTGCTAGACCAATCAACGTTTCTACATTTAATTAAGGGGACAAGACCTTAGACTCAAGTTTATGATCTAAATGGAGACATAGTAACCGCCGCCCTCAAAACAGTCCAGTGAAAGATAACATTTCCTAACTTGCAAAAAGCATAATCAGTGCAGCAAAACACTTGTTGAAGACTGCGCACTCTTCTTATTAGATCTTCAACCGCTAATTGCCAATTAAACTAAAAATGTCCCACCTAGAGGTATAACTTCGGTAATTTAAGGAAGGCAAACAAATTAACAGCAGTAATAACCAAAGCAGAAAGTCCAAAAAATCATGTCCCGCGCTAATTGTCGACTATTCTAAGTATCTACATAAGTAAGATATTTAGCTATGTAGGTGCGTAATATAGTCGTTTTATGTCTTAAAGTAAGTGTACGTACCAAAGTTGGTAAAAATACAAGTTTAGCTCAATCGTTGCGCAATTTTGCTGATTTTAAACGAACTACAAAGGTGCCGCCATGTTGGTCCAGTTTAAGTTTTGTAGCGCTTCTACCAGGGCTGGCGGATCAGGAAGAAACCAAGGACAAGCCCGCACGGGAGGCGTCAGGCACCCTCGTACCCACGAAACCAGGACCTAGAAGAGAGAAGGGAAGAGGGAGGTTTAGCTTTTCACTCACCATTGAAAGTAAAGAATTGGTCCCGCCGGGGATCGAACCACGGCCCTTCTGCTCTAGAGTCAGACATGCTAAACCACTACACCACGGGACCATCAGCTTAACTCCCATTGCAGGCTTATCAATTTTCCTATGCCTACTTCCCTTACATGTCCCCCGGGTTTCTTTAAGACGCGTCCCGCGGCTTACTCAACTCGGAATCAAACCGAGAGCGCATCCAGCGCAGGGCATTCTGAGCCCAAGGGATCCGTGCTCCCCCGACACACGTTCCAGACCCCTTTAGACCCAACCAACCAGAAGCAACTACTGGGGGACCGGAGACAGGAGTCCAATCCGGGTCCTGAGGCAGCCTCGCCACATGTAGCGCTTCTACCAGGGCTGGCGGATCAGGAAGAAACCAAGGACAAGCCCGCACGGGAGGCGTCAGGCACCCTCGTACCCACGAAACCAGGACCTAGAAGAGAGAAGGGAAGAGGGAGGTTCAGCTTTTCACTCAGCATTGAAAGTAAAGAATTGGTCCCGCCGGGGATCGAACCACGGTCCTTCTGCTCTAGAGTCACACATGCTAAACCACTACACCACGGGACCATCAGCTGAACTCCCATTGCAGGCTTATCAATTTTCCTATGCCTACTTCCCTTACAGTTTGCTAGACTATAGAATGTTAGATTCTTAAAATGTTAAAAACTGAGATGTTTTATAGCTATGTCAAAAATCAAAAGTTTAAAGTTAACGATTAAAAAATTAAAATGTTCGAGCACTCCGAATATAATGTAAACCGCTAGTGTCCAGTTTTTAGATGTGATTCGTTAAACTGTTAAAACAATTGTTAAAAAGTTGAAGATTAAATTTAGTTATTTCATCTTTAAAGCATTTAATTAATACCTACCTACTTTGGCATAATTCGATTTCATATTCCGTTCTTTTGTCAGCACTCTTAACAAGTAGTTTCCTAAATGGAGCATTATCCCGACGCTGGTTTTAATCCACTATTCACTATTCTGGCTTGCAACTGGCTTATTTCAACAAACTAATTTGACGATGCAGCGTTGTATGCTTTCTCCCAGGGCCGCTTTCATCAAAGCCTAAATCAGGTTTAAGTCTCAAACGCGACTTCATTTCATATGTTAAAGATAGCAAAGTTAGCACGGGTCAGCGACATGATGACATCGGCCCCTGGACAAATGTCTAAACCACAGGTTAGGTCTCTAACCAGGGTTCATTTTTTATCCTTAACGCATGAATTTAACCTGGATTAGTGACTTAACTCGGGTTTAAATGTTCATAATATCGTTTCCTGTTAATATTTGTTTGGTTTTGAGGGTGAAAATATATGGCTAGGAGCCGGGCACTGGAGGAGGTTTATGTAAGCGCATCATAGCGTATAAGTTTGTCTGTGCTAAGTGCTATCACAATGCTTAATCGAACAAAATAATCCGTCTTTTGTGGCATAGACTTTTTTCAAACTTCTTTTCTGCCACCGCACCGCTCGTTTAGTACCTCCACATTTGAGCTTTCGCTCTTGTTTTTTGGGTTGAAAACTCCGAACATTGGCTTTCAGCAGGATGTAAACTCCGGAAACTTATTAAGAGTGTGAAAGTATATAATCATAGCCGATTGCAGAGCTACAGTCTCTTCTCCAGCTGTTGATTGGAAGATGGACTAAAACTAGTGTTGTTTCAGTAGCCGCTTTTAGTTTCAGTTTCAGTTTCAGTCGGTGGTTCGAAGTAATTTCAGTTTTAGTTTCAGTTTCAGTCGGAGTTTCAGTTTCAGTTTGCTTTAGGAACGTCGTCCATTTTGTGAACGTAGCTCGGAAACAAGCTACGTTTGGTCTCCGTTTACTGGAGCTACGTTTCAAAACACAGCTACGTTTTATAATGAGCTTCCTTAAGATTCAGTTTTTGTACAAAATGGTTTGCAACAAGTCCGTTTTTAGTCACAGTAGACAGCCAACTAAAGCAGACATGACGGCTCTGCCTTAAAATTTTGCTTGCACTACAGCATAAAAACTGAAGAAACTATTGTGCTTCTTTTCAAAGTTACACCTAAACAAAACGGAGCTGCATACGAAGATCCGTTATAATATTCGTTTAAATCTACGTTTGCTAAACGAAGCACCGTTCATGAGCTGCGTTTAGTATTTGGACGACGTTCCTTAAAAAGAACGGTTTCCAGCTCTCTGAGTTGACAAAGCACAATTTAATGTTTATTCAGCCTCTCTTACAGCAATGTTAACAGAATCGAAGCTCAAAACGTTAAAAATTTCAAGATTTAAGGAAAGACTGAAACTAGTTTCAGTCCGAGTTTCAGTCTTTTACCCAATATAGTTTCAGTTTCAGTCGGCTGCCTAAAAAGGTTTCAGTTTCAGTTTCAGGTCTCTTCTCAAAATCGTTTCAGTTTCAGTTTCAGTTTCAGTCACTGAAACTGAAACCTGTACAAACTGAAACCTAGTTTCAGTTTTAGTTTCAGTGACTGAAACATCACTAGCTAAAACCAAGCTAAAACGCACCGAATGTCTTTAAACGGCAGCAATGAACTGACGAAAGTTCAGACACCTAATTTGCATATTGTAGTAGAACCTCGTGTAAATGTTCCTCAACCGGAAGGGGAACTGTACTAAATTATTTTCAAAGCGAAAGCTAAAATTAACAGAGGGGGGGCTATAGCTATAGCATTGCTAAGCAATACTTTCTGACTAAGGTCATACTATAGACGTCGGGCATATAAAGTAGCACTTACAAAAAAGTGGAGGTTGAACTACTTTTGCCAATGCACCCCCTGCACAAAAACAGCAGCATTAACCAATAGCAACGGTAAAGTAAGTATACGACGAAATTTCAGCGTTGGACCAACGTAGTTCACCTTGCACCATTTTCGGTTACAGCTATCCCGCCTTTAGGCGGGATAAAAACGTGTTAACAATGGCTTTCATTTATAGATAATTGCATAGCTTGTGTATAGAAATAAAATCTGCACTGGGAAATTTAATGTAAATGTCATTTCGAATATTCGGCAAGACGCCGTTGCCAATTACATAACATCGGCAAAATCTCTGTTTATTATAAATAATAGGCAAGACTGCCTATTATCAAGAGTACATAATAACTAAGAGTATGACAAGCGTCCCACTCTTAGTTATTAGGCTGTAGACATCATCTGCACAATAACGGCCTACCCCCCCCCCCCACAACTGAGTACCTGGTGACCCCCCCCACAACTGAGTACCAGGTACACAATTGTGTAGCAGCACTCGTTTGTATGTTTACACGTTGAAGCTCAAAAGTGGCCAGCTGCTGCTAGAATGTTTTTGGCTTCAACATGTAAACATACAAGCGAGTGCTGCTACACAATTGTGTACCTGGTACTCAGTTGTGGGAGGGGGGTCACCAGGTACTCAGTTGTGGGGGGGGTAGGCCGTTATTGTGCAGATGATGTTTTCTGCTTGATAACTAAGAGTGTGACGCTTGTCACACTCTTAGTTATTATGTACTCTTGCTATTATGAATAATATGCAAAGCGCGTTGCCTATTATATACAATCGGCAATTTTGTTGCTTATTATATACATAATAGGTAATTATGAATATTCGGCATAGCATAGACATTACTGAGTCATAAATGACTTTCGAACAATTTCAGCCACCTTTTATTATCCCAACTTAACGCGTCGTAGTTTCCACTGTATTATTTCTTTTTTGTAGTCTTTTATGTATTTGCATTGATTACCTAATTAATTAGTTTATTTATTTATTTTATTATTTAACATGTATGTTTTCAATCATCAATATATAGCTTTTTAGATGACAAAGTTTGCATGCTTAATGGGATTTTGTATTTCACACTGTTATCGTGGTTATCATCTCGCCTCAATTTACAAATTTCATTCTTCAAAAAAATTTAGTTTCCTTCATAAATGGGCAGTCCGCCTTTCTTTTCCTATAGATCATGGAAATGGAAGGGAGGACATGAGTGCTAGCAATTTATCACTTGATGAAAATAAAAATAAATGAATTAAAAGCGTGGCTTGGCCAACCTGAGCTAAAGTATGTACGTAGGTAGGTATGTAGGTACCCGCATAGATATAGCTATCGGTATAAAATATACGCACTTTAATGCATTTGGAAGATCAAAACAGATTAAAAATAAATTTAAGAAATCTTATTAGCGTCATGAAAAGAGTTTTATGCGATAGAAGCAATCTGCAGGTTTCTTTCAATCCCTGTGTGCCAAATTAAAAGTGTTTTCATGTAGATTCTGAGCTCAGCACAGCTCAGCGCTGGCACGTTCATGTTTTCTGACGGAAGGATCAAATGTTTGCGATTTAGGTAAATGAGAACAGCTGCAAACCAGAATCAGCTTAGACGCATTTTTGCTGATCTTTAGACATTTTATAAATAATTAAGATCCGGTTACATGGAATGCCTTCCAAATGGAATGCCAGAACTTTTCAATTTTTGTTTAACATTGTGATGCTTTTGATGCCATACTCAGAAAATGCTCAACAGGCATCTTTTGTACTCAAAATATGATACAGTAACCCAAAAGCACTCAAGTGCCCTCATCCCTCGTTCTTCAAATGACACTTGGAATTATTACTCTATGTTAACATTTAACTATTTACTAAGTGTTTATTATTGGTCACTAATTAATGTTAATAATTACTAATATATCTAGAAAATGAGAATTAGCATCTATATTTTAGATTGTAATGCCTTCTTAATAACGGAATCATCACCTATATACTTTTATCATGATTTTGCAATATTCCCCCCGTACAGGTTTTCAGCAAATGATATTTTCTTAATTTATTTTTTCTTAATTTTTTTGCACACGACACGAGTATGTCAATTGTGTGCTGCCTGGCTTCATTTAAGAACGGGTGCCAATTGAGAACTACAAATGTCATTTTATACTGCTGAAGTCTCATTTAAGTACTCAACCTATGTTTAACGTCTTTTAACGGTAATATTTTAATTAACCAAAGGCAATCATCCAGAAAAGAGTCCTGGTTTGTAGATACTGAGAAAATCGGTCGTCCGTCAAACAAGAAGGGGCGACAGATTTGAGAGGGAAGACTCGAGTAAATCTGTTTAGCAATCATCTGCGAGTAGCAGTTCTTTTCAAAGTTTGTAACAAATATTTTTATTCTTTTCAAATTGGCACCGATGCTAGGATGCTTGCTGTTATTCTGCTGTTTAGTAACTCAATTTAAAAGTGTAATTCTAAAATATTGATGTGTGCCAATGCTCAATTAAATCTGGAAATCTCTGGGGTCTTCATTATCAGCACAAACACTAGAAGTGGAATACTTAATTTATCTTCCTTAACCGGGTTATTTTTGTTGAGCACGTTGCATTATGAACCTTAAAGAATTTATTCACATAAAATTACAGACAGACAATTTAACTAGTTAAGGGGGTTGTCTTTCCCCACAAAGTTAATTCAGTCAGTTTAAGTTCATGTTTTAAGTTCTGAGAGTTTAAGAGATTTTAATATTCTTCTGATTATGTCTTCGTCACTAATGTTCCGTTTTCTAGGTTCATAACGTCCATTCTTTGCAGTTCGCTCTTTCACTCTGATTGTTCTGGTAGGTAGTTTAGGATCATTTCAGAATTGGTTTGGGGAAATTTCTCCGATAAAAGGTCACCGTTGGCTTAACCGCTGGGTGTTGGGTTGATTTCCATCGTTGTGGAGAAGCACTGTTAGGCCTGACGTCATGATTCCAGTGGCATTTTCTGGAAAGTGATGGATGTGCCTGCCCACAATTGACGCAGTGTGCCCTACCAAAGCACCTTACATTCTTGTCCCGGGCTGTTGGGCAGTCACTTTTGCCACATATCAGACAGGCAGGATTGTTACGGCACTGGCTGCTGATATGCCCAATCTTCTGGCAGCGAAAGCATCGTCTGTTGTCCCGAGGTTTAGGGTGATGATTTGGTCGTTGTAGAAGACTAGGATGCTGGTTAGGCAATTGTAGATGCCCTCCTGATGGAAATGGGCTCCTTAGCTTGGATTTAGGCGAGACGTTTTGTTTTGGTAGGAAACTGGCATCTGTTTTGGGAGAGCTAGGATACGCTTTCCTGCCATGTTGATGATGATTCCAAACCATACGGGATCCATGGATTGCTGCAGCAATGCACTTTTTCCGCAGTGCTTTAAGTTTTGCTTTGGAGACGCCGGCCAGACTAAGGATGGAGTCGTTGGCTGGGTCCCAGGTGCCAAGAGATCCTACAAGTATAGCATCCAGAAACGGGGTGAATCCCTTTTCCTGGAGCTCCTCACATTCCGATTTGTATTTGCGGATTTTGGCCTCTCTCGCTCGTTGGAATGCTTCTAAATATGTTGCATTGACCACAGAAACGTCCATAATGTATATTTGTTTTGATGACTCATCCCGAGTAACTATGTCGGGTCGGTTGATGCCGTTCGTGTTCGTATCCCTAATTGTCCTGTTCACCTGGATCTTACGCTTCTTATTTAGTTGAGGCACAGCTGCCACAACGATGTCCTGGATCTTATTGTGGCGGGTGGTATAGATTTACCCAGAGAAGCTAACGCATCTATTGAGCACGTACCCCAATTATTATCTGTTTCATTCGGGGGTGATCAAATGGAAGTCCCGTTTATTGTAGCCGAAGACGTTATAGTTGACTGTCTGTTAGGAATGAGTTTCATCAAGGATCAAAAGCTTCAGCTTGATTTTCACAATGACAACGTGACTTTTTCGGATGGTTCGATCTTACCTATCACTTCAAATGTAACACCGCAGAAGTTCCTTCATAATCTCCCAGTTGCTGCTGAAGTTATCGATGATGTTCCGCTTAGGGTTACCCTACGCAGGGGATCAACAGTTCCGGCCCACTCTAAAGTATTGTTCAACGGTGTAGCAGGGATATTTTCTGAGAACACTTTCCTTTTCGAGCCAACTACGGACATACCACGTCTATCTGCAGAATGCGCATTGGTCCGTCCGAAAACAGGTAGACTACCAGTATTAGCTGTCAATAATTCCAATAAACCAATCAGGCTGAAAAAGGGAAGGATACTAGGGCATCTTCGTCCATATGTTGGTGAAGTTAAAGTTCCCACTGTTGGTAACGGTAAAGTGTCAGAGGACTCTAGAGAAAATGTAACTGGGTGCTTTACTGTAGCCGAAGGCGTCGGCACAGATAAGCCATCGTTTGCTTTACCACCCGGTGTTAGCATCGAGAAAATAGGTTGCCGTGAAAATTCTTGCGAAGTGGCAAAGCTGTGCTCTTTACTGCACGAAAATGCTGATGTGTTTTCCCAGAATGACAGAGACATAGGTAGAACAAATGTCGTCACTCATAAAATTGATACGCAAGGGTATAACCCTGTTAAACAACGATATCGCAGGTTGGCACCACATGAACAACAGGTGGAACATGACCACGTTGAGGATATGAGGAGCCGTGGCATCATAACACCGTCCAATTCTCCATGGGCATCACCAGTGGTGATTGTCAAAAAGAAAGACGGTTCTGACCGTTTCTGCATAGATTTTCGCAAGGTGAACTCTCTTACAAGGAAAGATACTTATCCAATTCCACGAATAGATGAAACCATAGACGCTTTAACAGGGGCAAAGTATTTTACAACATTAGACCTTTCCAGCGGCTATTGGCAAATCGGCGTCGCACCTGAGGATCGCGAGAAAACGGCGTTTGTCACAAGGGAAGGGCTCTTCGAATTTACGGTCATGCCTTTCGGCCTAACAAACGCACCGGCTACTTTTCAACGGCTAATGGAAACGGTACTCAAAACTTGTTTAAGGAAATTCGCTTTAGTGTACATTGACGACATCATAGTGTATTCCAAGACGATGGAAGAACACATGGCACACCTTCGTTCTGTTTTTTCGCTTTTACGCAATGCGGGATTAAAGTTGAAAGGTAAAAAGTGCGTATTTTGTGCAAATTCGGTGCCATATTTGGGACATGTGATATCCGAAAATGAGCTGAGGCCCGACCCTAGTAAAGTTGAAGCCATTGCAAACTTTCCGCAGCCTAAGAGTGTCACGGAGCTTAAACGGTTTCTAGGTCTTCTTTCCTACTATCGTAAGTTTATTCCGAATTTGGCCACAATGGCAAATCCATTTTATAAGCTTCTCAATAAAAATAGGGAGTTTCATTGGGATGCATCAGCCGAACAGAGTTTTCAGGATGCTCGCCATAGCGTGTCTACCAATTCGGTTTTAGCTCTTCCTGACTTCCACAGAGACTTCATCATACACACTGACGCCAGTGGCGTAGGCATTGGTGCAGTTCTGTCTCAAATGACTGATACAGGCGAGCGTCCAGTCTGTTTTATTAGTCGAAAATTGCAGCCGGCTGAAGCGAAATATCCTCCCATTGAGCAGGAAGCCTTAGCATTGGTTTGGGCTTTGCAGATCTTTCGTCCATATGTTTATGGCTGCAACTTTGCGGTATTTACTGACCATAACCCTCTCTGCTGGTTACGGTCTCTTCGTACACCTTCTAATAGGTTGATACGTTGGTCGCTGGCTCTTCAAGAGTATGACGGATATATGACCATAAACTACAAACCTGGGCAACAAAATACAGTGGCAGATGCCTTGTCAAGGGCTCCGGTAAGTAAGAATACGGGCAATGCTGGGACGTCCAGGTCCCCTATAGCAGACGCCGGTATGGGTGTTTTTGTTGTCGATATACCCTTCGATGAAACGATCACGCCTTTCAAATTACGACAAGAGCAACTAGGGGATGACTTTTGTCGCCCGATATTGAGGAACTTACAAAAACTGAAGCCACCTGAGGAACTTCCACGAGGTGTGAATATTAGTGATTTTGTCATTCAGGATGGCATATTGTTGCGCTTTTGGAAGGGTAGAGCCACGAGGGTAGTTGTTCCGGCAACTCTTCAGCGAGACATATTACGTCAGGCTCATGACTATCCACCGTCCGGCCACATTGGGGTTTTCAAAACAATGGGTCGACTGCTGCCTCGGTATTATTGGCCACGCCTGAGGCAAGATGTAATAGCGTGGTGCCGCTCGTGTGATGAGTGTCAGCAATTCAAAACAGGGAAATGTCCAAAAGCGCCATTACAAACACTGTCTATGACAGCTGCGCCATTTGACCGTATAGCAGTAGATTTCGTTGGACCCTTACCGCAGACCAAAAACAAGAATCGTTACCTACTTGTTTTTGTTGATTATTTTTCAAAATGGATTGAATTGTTTCCCACTCGTAAGATGGATAGCACCATTGTTGCAAAACATTTCGTGGAGGATATTGTCTGTAGGCATGGATGTCCGCGCACGTTGGTGTCCGACCAAGGCCGTGCTTTCACATCTAGTATGCTTCGTCAGGTAGCCAGACAATTGAGGTGCCGTAAGGTGTCCACGGTTGCTTATCATCCACAGTCCAACGGGTTGGTGGAAAGGGCGATTCGGTCTGTAAAGGGTATCTTGTCCACATATGCCAACCGTAGGGCTACAGATTGGGATTTATATTCGCCTTTTGCTGCTCTGGCATTAAGAACCTGCATCCAATCTTCCACTAAGTTTACTCCATTTGAGATAATATACGGTCGCCAGCCACGCCTACCGTTAGATACCTCAGTAATTGCCGAGAACAGCAGTAGTAGAAAAACAACACCTCACCAATACACCAAGAGGTTGGAACGGGGAATGGTTAAAGTATATAAGCAGGTAAAGAAGCATTTGAATACTGCGCACCTAACCCAGAAACGGCAGTACGATAAAAATACTGGTTTGCCGACGTTCGTCATTGGCGATAGGGTACTTTTGAAAGCTACCAGGGCAAGGCGAAAGGGGCCTCGGTTTGAACAATGGCAACCAGGCTATGAGATAAAGCGACAGATATCTCCAGTTATTTATGAACTGAGGGACAGCATTAGTGGAAAGACTTTAAAGGTGCACAGTAACCGGCTTTTGTAAATTTTGTGGGGAGGAACTGGCTTAATTACTCTTGTTACGCTTGATTAACTTTAAAGTGGCACCCTACTAGGCAGGCTGAAGAAATTTTACAGAAGAAAATTGGGAGAGGTCGTGTTGTAATGACCTCTGTATTTCTCTCCCCATAAATTTTACTTGTTTAATATTAAGAGCTTGGAAAAGTGACAAACTTCGGAAATAGTGTACTATAATTAGTGTTTGAGGCCGGCCGGGGTTTCACCGGCCGGCCGATCGCCGGCCGGCCCGGCCGAACCCATCGGCCTGCCGGCCGGCGGCCGGTGAGCCCGTAGGTCGCCCGCCGGCCGGCCGGTGAGCAAAAGTGGTCGGCCGGCTTAAGCCGGCCGGCCTCAAACACTAACTATAATCTTCAACTCCTTTCATGGCAATCAAACCAAAAATTAATTTTTTATGATTGAATGTATTAAATACTTAAATTATATGACTTTCATTGAAAACCTGACCATTTTGGAAAAACTGTGTTGTGGTTTGTAATCAGAAATACTTTATTGAAACTAGATTTTTATAAAGGTAGAAGTAATTTTTGAAGCCCCGTAAATTTAAAACCGTTGTGTTTTAAAAGAGTTTTAAAGTATGTCTGATTAGAAAGAAACTACAATTTTTTCCAAAATTTGGTCCAGCTGTTTCAGAAATTAAAATCGTCAGAATTAGTTTTATCCATTTTAAGTATAATTAATTTTTGATTTGATTGCCATGAAGGGAATTGAAGTTTAAAGTACATTATTTCTGAAGTTTGTTCGTTTTCCAAGCTCTTAATATTAAAGAATTAACATTTATGGGGAGAGAAATATATACTGAGTTCATTACGACATGACCTCTCCCAATTTCCTTCTGTAAAATTTCTTCAGTCCGCCTAGTATGGTGCCACTTTTAAGTTAATCAAGCGTAACAAGAGTCATTAGTCCAGTTCCTCCCCACAAAATTTACAAAAGCCCAGTAACCAAATCATCAAGCATGTGCAGCGGGCCTGAATGACTGGTATCAGTATATTTGAGAATGAGTGAACAAGCGATTGAATCGAATAAATGCTGTTTGTGTCAAAATTTTAACTCTGTTTGAACGACGTTTTGAGTGTGTATAAATGTTGGTTATGTGAACTGGCGGCAGATCTCCCGTTGTGCGAGTGATGTGTTTCTTTGTTTGTGTGTGCGTGTATGTGTTGTGCAGTTAGACATGGATACCCGTTGTTATACCGCTTGGAAAACTTAAATACTAGATAATATGCGGAACTTTGTTGGTCACAGTGGCTGTAACGTAATCTGGGACGTCAGGTCCCTTAACTGATTGTTGTGTTCAGGCCACTGGTGAAGCCGTGCTGTTTTACGGAGTACAAGACTTTCTTAAATGCATCTCGCCTAATCTGTGTTCGTGGTGAGCAGTTTTCGAGTATCGAGCAGTGCTATACGTGGGCTGAAACGTTCATTGGCGAAGCAGATGGCCTTCGTGAACAGCTTGCCCTGAGAGCTTTTTTCAAGGAAACTTTGAAACAACTCATGAAATCATGTAACTGTAAGGATGCTCAGGTCCTCTGCATCAGTTACATGCAAATTTTGTTAACGTTAATTTGTATAGTGACCATATGAACTACGCAGAGCCAGTGTACTATTAGACATACGTATTAAATTTTATTGATTTCTGTTGTGGTTATTTATACAATATGCATTTTCTGTATGGTGGTTTGTCTTTAATCTCAGCTTTGTTTTGGTCGCATTTTCCGTTTTTATTGATGCTACCATTTTTAAGAGGGGGGAAATGTGAAAACCATGTCAATCGAAAATATAAAAGAGTTTTAAAATTAGATTTGAAGTGTGATCTGATCCGTATAGTCAAGTGGTTACAGCAGGTATATGTCACGCCTTGCTAAGCTATTGGAACTTTGTGCAGTAAAACTGACGTGTCTCAATTGTTAGCCGTTGATCGAGCCGGATCCTTTCAATGTATATTTGTTTTGATGACTTATCCCGAATAACTATGTCGGGTCGGTTGATGCCGTTCGTGTTCGTATCCCTAATTGTCCTGTTCACTTGGATCTTACGCTTCTTATTTAGTTGAGGCACAGCTGCCACAACGATGTCCTGGATCTTATTGTGGCGGGTGGTATAGATTTACCCAGAGAAGCTAACGCATCTATTGAGCACGTGCCCCAATGATTCCATTGAAGCATCGCACCTCGACACATTTTATCTTTCCATGCCCGCTTATGTGAGCCAACCTCAAGGAGGTTTTATCTTGCCTTGTGGACAAAGTTGTAGTCGTCCGTGGCAAGGCGTCTTCCGCTAAAGAGGAAGAAACCTTGGTCTTGCCCAGGTTGTGCTGTAATCAGGGTTCTCCCTTGGGATTTGGGCGACCGGAGCATTTGGACGTAATGGGCTCCGGCTCCTCTCCGAAAGGTCCTAATTATTCCTTGCACTTGCGCTCCCCGGCTGTCCACTTTTATAGGGGCCGCTTCGTTGGGAATCTGTATTTTCAGTTCAAAGCTATCGTCCAGAGGGGTAGCAATGACGGTTACATATTTGTTGATATAGCTGATATCTTGACGTAAGGACACCCATTGACTGTGTCCTTTTGATTTTTTCGTCAGTTCCGTGTGCGAGTTGAGATAGTCACAGATAGTGGTTGGCGTGCTTATGTTAACTTCAGATGCAGTAGGATCGATACCTTTTGCCAGTGCATCTTTGCCTTTTAGCTTAGTTGCACATGCAGCTTCCTGCAACTGTTGCATACCGACGCTTCGCACAGTGTTACATTGAGACCATAGTAATCTAAGTCTTCTGGCGATGCGTAGGATTGAATGATCGACGCGAGTTTCGGTTATCCCACATGCGCCATAAGACAGCGGTCCGTAAAATACGCATTTGAGGCGGTTTCTGGCAGATTCAAAACGTTTAGCTTGATCAGTGTTCTCATGGCCAAATCAAATTGGGTCAGATCCCGTACTGTCTTGAATCGAGTGTTTTCGAGAACAAAAGACAATCTTGGCAGAAGCTGATGCTTAATTGCAGTTAACTTCTGCCATGGGAGAAGCGCCGACTTGCATACCTTCAAGCAATCGTTTATGGTTTGGGCAATAAGATCACGGGGACTTTGGTCATTGTTGAGGCCTTCTTTGACCCCGAAATATTTGTTCGCTTCTCCGTCGGACAGAATTGGCATTGGGTCATCATTGATAGTGAAGGTATGTTCTATGGTCTTCCTGTCCTTACTGAGAAGGGTTTTTGACGGTTTAAATAACAGTCCAGCCCAAGAGGCAACTTTTCCAGCCGAGTCAAGTTGCTTCTGGAGGGCTTCTTTTGAGTTGGCCAGGATTGCTATGTCGTTAGCATAAGCAAGGCAAGGGATATTAATAGTGTCTGTTATATTAAAACCCCTAGACCTGTTCGCTAGGAGCTTACGTAATATAAGTTCCAAAGTCAAGTTAAATAAAATGGGAGAGCAGGATTCCCTTGTTTGACGCCTCTTTTGATAGAGATCTTAGCAGTTTCTCCTAGGTATGTTTTGATTTCCATAGTAGCATCGTCATAGAAGTCTTTTATGATTGCTAGAATGCTAGGAGGTAGCCCCATTCGTTCCAGCATGTATATAATTAAAGAATGCGGGACTGAACCAAAAGCGCCATGTAGGTCCAGCCAGGCTATGGCGAGGTCGACGTTCGGAAGCTTAGCTCGATTTATGGCCGACTTTAGCAGGAAAATGTGTTCGGGAACACCCTGCATTGGAGCGAAACCTTTCTGGTACGGTTCAGACAGAAGGTTGTGCGATTTGGCCTATTTGTAGAGTCTACCTGCCCAAAGTGAAGAGTATAGGCGGTATATTGCCGGCTGGATACTCAGTAGCCTCCAGTTGGCAATATCCCCCTCGTCTCCCTTTTTATAAATGAGGACAGATTTGGCTTCCTTCCAGCTGGCAGGTATTTTATTCATGAGCCGGCAACGTTCATAACTAGCAGACAGCAGCTTCCCACCAGGATCAAGTTTCTGTAACATGCTATAGTCAACTCCATCCTTTCCTAGCAGATCTAGCAGTTTTATTAATAAGTGACCGAGCCATTTCTACAGCTGTTGTTCGCATGTCGCTAGTGTTGGAGCCTACTTTTTGACTTAGAAAAGTGGGTAGGTATCCGCAGTTAGCGTTGGTACCACTCAAAAAGTTAAAGTAACTGTCGATGATACCGTCAGTTACCCAGTTTGTTGGCAGCAGAGAAGTTAAATCAGGATCATAAATGTCAATACCTAAAAATTTGCACAATCTTGAAGTAGGCATTAAAGTTTTCTGAGTAACGTCGCTTTCTTCAGACTGCTTAAACTCTGGAGTTTCTTCCGTTAAAGAGGCTTTGGAATCAACAAACTCGGTTGTTTGCGAGTTTGCATCCATTTCGCTTTCCAGATCTTCGAATTGTGAAAGCAAATTTAGACTGTCCAGGGGTAGTTGAATTTGTTGAGAACCCAAATTAATAACAGACGTAAGTTCATCCTGCTCCGAAGCGGTGGTCGCGGCTTGGGGGCGAACGGATTCTTTTACTCGAGCAAGAGCACTTTCAAGCTTTGCGCGATCATTTGGAATGTTCTGGGATTCCTGGGTAGCCAGCTTGGTGTGCTGGCGCTGATGGTTAGCCAGACCCAGAGCTGAAGCACAGGAAAAATCACAAACATTGCAGGCAAATTTCTCCTTCAAATGCATTGTCGGGTCAGTCTCGGGCACGGCGTTGAAGCAGATTCTAGCATCTTCGCTTGGTTTTGTGCCTGAATCTTCATTGCAAAACAGGCACTGATAGAAGATTTTGTAAGTACGGATTCTATGCTTCTCGACAATGTGCTTAACAAGGCCGGCCCGAACTGTACTCCACGAGCCACTGAAATATTTCACTGATTTGCAGTCAGGCAACGGACAGCGAAATGTCATAGGAGGAGGCCAAATAATAGTTACTGTTAATGGTTGGGTATTAATGTCTGCGAACGGGTTTTCGCTGCAGCTTTGGCGAGGAAGCTGCATTCTGTGCATTATGTTGTCGGAAGGACCTCCTCCGTATAGTATACCACATCTTGCCGTAGAGTTATTGTCACTTTTACAGTGTTTATTGCTGTTTATTCCATCGGCCAAAAAGCAACAGGCAGGTTGTTTTTGATTGGCTGACTTGAGATCACTTTGAGAGAGTCAGATTTGCAGCAGGCTGAAAGTTCCTGCAACAAATGGTTGCCCAGTTGGGATTTGCTGACTAAGCTAGCAGGCACTAATTTCTGACTTTTAGTGCAGCTTAGTCCTATAATCAGTTTATCCTGGCCAGAGGACCATTTCACACTTCCCAGCATCAAGCTACTACACTTGAGACGTCTGAGGAAGTAGCTTTTTAATCTGGGAATGCGAAATGTCAATGCCTGTTTCCGGCTGTGTGGGGCAGCCAGGTACCAGAAGAGGCAAGTCAGAATCCCGGGCCATAGGAGAGTCAAATTCATCCGCCGATCGTATGACCACAAGTGTGCTCCTCGTGGCCAGGTTCCAGGATTCCATCTGGAAGTAGTCCGGTTCCATGAAATAGTCGTCGAAGGTGATTTCGGCCATTGATGTAGTACGATTCGAACAAATTGGGCTGGGAATCGAGATCGACGAATAGGCTGTACGGTAGCCTTGAAATAGAATTGCGTTAGCGGGCCCAGTGGATTTTGTATTCGATTTTGCTCTGAAAGAAAAGGACATGTTATATGGGAACACTGTATTATCAAAAGCAAAGACAATATGTAGTGAATTGGGTTACGACTATTAAAGTTCTTTCACCACTTTTCTTTATTAGGTAGTAGTGAAAATATTAAGAGAGAAGATTTAAAAGTCCACCAAAGATAAACTTTAACTTATGGGCAACTGTAGCTGAGACTGAGAGGTACTATGAAACACTACAGCCAGGTGAACGCGAGAAGCCGAGGCAACTCTTATATCCGTCGAATCAAGCAGCCTGGTTTAGTGCGTGCCCGATCCGGGATGGTCCACCTTATTGGGATCGTAAAGTGCTTCACGGGTCTTACTGTAGCAAGTTGGTTACAATCCCGGGTTTCTCTGCGCTCTGCGCTCGAGAAACCAACAGTGGCAAAGGTCTAGTCCACAAGTCCACCGATACTAACTTTAAACCGCAAGTCCACCAGTACTCAACTCCTACTTAGTAAAGTTAAAGCTGTCCTAACTAACTAGTCAACTTGAACCTATAGAGATCAGATACAAAAGTTACTAATTTATGAACAAGAGATTATACGCAGACGAGAGAATTTAGGTCAGAGACAGGTAGAGTTTATAAGGAAAGACAAAAAGAGCTACGAATAATCAGTTGCAAGTGATAAAGGTAAAAACACAAATACAACAGTAGAATACAGTCAAAACAAATTCAAAGACAGACAGTTAAACAGCAAACCAATTCACACTCTTACAGCTTATCTGAGCTCGTACCTTTACCAGAAAGAGATTAGTTTAAGTTATGTTGTATGATTGAATCAGGTCCCTAATCAGCAGTCTTTCATAAGCCCAAATTTACAAAGAAATTAAATTAAGTTTAAGGTAACCTGAAACCTATAAAATTTCGAATGAATTGATAATATATCGCAGGATCTGGTGCAGTTCCTAGACTATCGAATCACTATATTCTGTCTACCGAACCTAAGATTCGAGGGGGTCTGCCTATATGCAAATTGTGTCCTATATGCTGTTCAAAGTTATAAAACAGTCAATATCGCACAGATTTCCACCCTTCCCAGGGCTCTAGATACTAGTTCCAACTGCCCGCTCGGCAGACAGCCAGAAGCTAATATCCTACTTCCTGCCTAAGGAAGCGGCCGAAGGCTAAAGGCAAGACGGTCTTTTAGACTTCCCCAGGAATTACAGTACAAAAATAGTTTTGCACCCTCAGAGGCACGATTTACAGAAGACAGACAGTTTGATTAAAGAAAGAGACATAGCTTTAAAGAAACAGTGAAAAAGAGTCAACTTGTTTCAATGTTATCTTCTTCGGGGTGGTCCCAACTCCGAACCCACAATCCTAAAGTTTGGCAGCCTTGAAGCAGGCTCTTAAAGCCGAGAGGCGGCTGAAGTTTGAGAAGCAGTCGTCTGAGGATCGAGGGAGCAAGCCTCAACCAGGGGGGATAGCAGTGCACGGCAAGATCCAGATAATCAGTATGTCAGTTGGGTGTCGGACAAATCACCCTAATAGAAGCAAGATGCAGCAAAGGGTGTCGGACAAATCACCCTGATTGATGGCAGGTCTTATGCACCCTATCCAGCCCTGGCAGACTGTTTTTCCCTGTTAAAATCTAATAAAATTTCTAGTCACAGAAAAGCACCTTAGCGATGTTGAGCCGGAGCAGAGAGGAGAAGCAGGAATCGGCTTGAAGGTCCTGGAAGGCCAGGAGAGCAGGAAGGAAATGGATCCGCGGGACCGATCAGAGCAGCAAGGGCCAGGGGGAACGGCGAGGTTCCTCACACCGACGAATCACGAGGCTCCGAGATCTGATCCAGGCAAGAATCCACGGGGTCAGGGATCAGCCGAATCCTGGGAGAGCAGCAAGGATCCAGGGCAGGTAAAGCAGCAGGATCCAAGGGCAGCAGCTGGGTAACAGGGCCCAGGCAGGTAGCAGGAAATCACCGGCAGGTAATGGTTAGAACCTGAATCAAATGGGTTAAAACCTTAGTTAAAAGGTCTTAACCGTTTGATATTTCCTGGGTCCAGGAAATCATCCCTAAGAAGCTGAATTGAAAGTTTGAAAGTTTTGGAAAGTTTGGTGGAAGCTTGAGAGGGCGTTCTGTGCTTTAAAATTGAGTAAATTTGAATTTGAACGTGAAATTAGGGACTTTTGGGAGGGTTCCCAAAAGTCCTAGCTTCTCAGTGGATTTCCTTTCGGAAATCCACGCGGCCCAGGTAATATCTGCATAGATATTACAAATCAGAATCATTTACAACAGTGAATAAAAATGATTTAATTTAACGGATTATTCTCAGGGGGGAATTTTAGAAGAGGACCTCTGGGTCCTTTAATAAATCTCAGAAGCGATTCCCAGAAAAAGAGGGAAATCGCCTTTAAAAAACTAGCATATAGAAGAGAAGAACAAAGCGGGGAGGAGAGCCTAAGGTGGGATGTGTATCCCTAAACCCCCCTTAAACTACAAAATTCCCCAAAATATTGACGAGGGGCTAGTGTTAATACACTAGCCCCGTTCCGGTGTGGGGGAAAATTTTGGCATAATAACGCCCTATAGTAGAAAACAGGGGGAGTGAAGGCAGAGGCCAAAAACGGCAATTTACGTCAAAAGACAAGGTAAGACTGAGGTTGAGAATTAGTCTACCTGTCAATCATTGCAATTTCGGCAATCATTCTCTTGATTGGCCGAAATTGCCTTTGCGCAAAAAGGGCGCGCAGTAAATGATTCTGATTGGGCCATTTTCGTTGTAATCATAACGTGACTTTTGACGGGATCTCAAGTGTTTACACTAACGGGGAAAGGGCAATTAAACTAATCCCTTTCCCTATTGTTAAAATTAAGATGAAATAGAATTAACACAAACGCAATGAGGCAAGAAAGAATCTCGCAAAAGGAGAAAAACAAGACTACACATTAAAACCTGGACCAGAGGGTCCCCTTAATTAAAACTTAAGACTGTTGATTAGGTAGGTAAAACAATTAATTAGTAACTAATAGTAGGTACGAGCCCTTTACAAGACACACAATACAAAATACAAAACAAGTAAGTAGATAAGGCATAAATTAAAATAAAAGCTTTTCTGTAAATTTCAAACAGTTCCCCTCTTTTTTCTTGCCTTTGCTTCTCAGCCGAGCTGGACTCAAAGAGCGGAGAATTTGTACTGTTACAAAAAGGAAACACATCTGTTACTTCAAATGGGCAATAAGGGAAGACATAAAAGTCTTCCCTTAAATTACAGAACAGCAAAACAGAAAAGGAGAGTTTCAAAAGAATTTACATTAGCTAAGCAAAACCCAGTTAAGTTCAGTGAAAGGGTAAGCCGAGCTTCCCTTTTGCTTTAAAACCACTAAAACTAAATTAGCTAAACTTTAACCTTAATTAATTTAATTTTCATTAATTGGTTGGCTAGAGTATGAATTAATTTTAATTAAACATGAACTTTAATTATGCTTTGAAATGAAGTTTAAACTAATAAGGATTGCAATACTTGAGGGATGAGCCGAGCTCTCCCTATAAAGTTGAACAGCTTCTATAATGAAATTGAACTACTAAATATTTTTCGCTAGACGTGAAGAGCAAGGTTTGTTGTATTGAATTATAAAAGTTTCAGCTTAATTATTGATGTTAATTAGCGTGGAACTTTAATTAAAACCAGTCGCAGTTTGATGGGCAAGCTGAAGCTCCTATATGTGATAAAGAATGGCTTGCAGAATAAAAACGAACCACAGAAAGGGTAAATATTTTTTGGTAAATATAAAGAGGAGGATGTGCTGGTTTTAATTGTGTAAACTTTAAGTTGATTACTAATGTTAATTATTAAGCAATTAACGGAAAACCATTGAAAACAGTGAAACTTGGCAGTTGTACTGAAATCTTCATATGTGGTTGAAAAATTGGCATGTAAAATAAAATCGAACCACAGAACTGGTAATTATCTTTGGATAATTGGAAAGAGAAAAGTGTGCTGGTTTTGATTATGAAAATTTAAGCCTTGCTAGTAATGTTAATTAGCATGAAATTAAGAGGAAATCATTAAATCTGACAATTCCTGAAGGAAGAGCCGAGCTCTTCTAAGGTAACCGAAAATGTCACATAAAATGAAAACGAACCACAGAAGAGGCATTTATTTTTGGTTAGTTATAAAGATCTAAATATGTTCTGTTAAATTATGGGTTGACCCGAGACTGCCCACTTTGTGAGACCATGGTGCCTCTGCAGGAAGAGTCGAGTGAACCCCAGACTGAACAGAATGAGTTTAGAATTGAAACCTTGAAAGCCATCTGAATTTTCAAGTTAGTTCATGCCTCGTGCAATGTCAAGAAACACAGTACACATACAGAATACAAATATCATAGCATTTAGGTTCTTCAAGCTCATGTCAATTTCTGTTCCATGGCCGGTCCAGGGTAAAATGAAAGTTCCCCAGTAATTAAGCTTTCGCCCTTCTTCGTGGGCTCAGAGTTGTATTCATGTTTTCAAAGAAACTTTTTAGCTAACGTCAATTTTAATCCGAAATTTGTAATCCTTAAATAATCATTTTTATTACAAATACATATACTGACAAATTGATTTTAGCACTGGGAGCCCGCTGACAGCACGAAATTCGCCCTCAAACGACAAGAGCGAATGCGAAATATCGGACAGAAAAAGCATCGAAGGACTGCAATTAGCATCGCTCGCCGAATATGGGAAATAGGGTAATTCGTGATCCATTCTCGTAGTTGCTAAGTGTTCCGAGGTCGGTTAGGGAAAAGGCAGATTCAGTGTTCAAATTTTCCGTGGTCGGTCCTGAAGCAGAAACTAGCACACATCCACAATACACAAGCATAACTGATACAAAATAAAATAGTTTATGCCTAGCAATATTCTGTCGAGCCGAACAGCGTTTTGAGTTTTTAAGCTGTCCGGCCGACACAAGCACATTTTCCTTTTTAAGTTTCTTCTTTCCATTAATTTCTGCTTCATATTTTCCATTTTGCTGGTTTAGTCCATTTCCACTAATCCGTCCTTTATGTCCTTTTGTCAGAAAGAATGGAGCCAGGATGCAGAGCCAGAAAGTAAGTGAGACCAGTGGCTTTAGATCTACAACTGCGTCTCTCCGACCTCCCGTATGCATGCACTGGACATCCATTCTATTTGTATAATTGTAATTATTCATTCAATAATAATGTCCAATATTCAATAATCCAATTAATGTTGGTTTGCACAAAGTTCACTTGCCCAAACCCTTTCCCCCTTTACCACGACCTGACATTTTCAATGAAGTTGAAGTGTTAAAGATAGCAGCAGCAGCAGCAGCAGCAGCAGCAGCAGCAGCAGATTCTGTGAACACTTTAGCACCTTGAGTAAAACTGAACTTAGCAATTGTAGTATTGCTATGTTAGAAACAGATTTACAAGTCATATTTATTTCACAAATGCTACTACAATATAAAGTTGAACGGTAGTAGGACACTTCGCCACACTTTAATTGCTCTTTTATAAATGCGAAAGGGAATGTCCTTTACACTCAAATAAAAACGAGAAGGAAAGGGATGGGGCAGGACAAACTATATATGTATTAAACATGAGAGAATTTTGATAAACTACAGTAATAAAGTGTTGACCACTATGGTTTTCTATTGTTTTCCAATACTTCTATAGCAATGTTAACTGTAAAAGTACAATTGTAATTATATTTGGTTGGTAACCGACTACTGAGCACTACGAAGTGGGTACTGCGCGCTAGGAAACAGCTAACCTGAAGGAGATGTTGTTTCAGTCGACCTGTACAAACAACCGCGCCTAACTATGGAACAACTGTGAACCCTAACTCAAATAATTTCCCGAACAATACAACACAATACGGTCAATACTAAACTCAGACTGCCAGATTTTGTCTTGAATAAATTTTTAAACCGCTACTATAAACACAGTTAAAGGAAGTTTCACAGCAAATCAACAAGTAATACAACACGAAATAATAGCTACCAACTTACAAGAATACCAGAAAGAAACTGCAAAATGATTACTTCGAAAGTCAGTCAATTGAGCTTTATCTCCCCCCCCCTAACAAGTTTGGGGGGAGATAAAGTTCAATTGGGGTCAGTAATCAAAATAAGTGCTGAGAAGATGTATATAGGAGTTTTCGGGGCCGCAGAACACGAATCTGATATCTATATGTTTTGATTCGGCTTTTCGTTAGCTCCGCATGAGCTAATGTTGTAAGCTTAAGATTTAAGCTTGTACTGATCTAACGACAAGTTGAATCGAAAAATGGACTGCAGACTCGTGTTCTGCGACCCCAAAAACTCCCACATACAAGTTTTCAGCAAAATCAAAGACATAAATGTTTTCTGTTTCCATTGGTTCCCCCTTACGAATCGAAAAAATCTAATTTCGCGAAATCAAAAATTTTGCGATATTTGAACTGAGCGTGGTCGAAAACATACCCATACTAAGTTTAAGCTGTTTGGTCAAGTTTTGCTGAATGTGGGACAGGGGGGCTTTTCTGAAAAGATCCAGTTTTTTCCTTGATTGTGCTGAAAACTTGCTTATGGAGCTACATGACACGTGGAGGAATGCTTGCTGACTAGCAAGCCCGTTGGTAGCTAAGTAGATTGATTTCGTAATAATTGAAATAACGAAAAGGTTGACCGTTAGCCAAGCTCTTGCGTTACAGTTGATTGCTTGGGACTAAATCCGCTTTGATAGTGAAACACCTAAATTTTTGGATTTTGACTTTTGATAAATTGTTTCAAAAGTATAAAAATTAATAAATGCATCACCATTATTCTGCTGTGTTTTCCGAACCAAGAGTTGATATCGGATTTGACTAGACTCTAGCCAGGTGTTTGGTTTCCGCGTCTTACGCTGCGTGAACACGTAACATTAACAGTTCCGAGAGCATTTTGTTCTAGCTTACAGCCGTCAGCTGGAGCTACGCCTTTTTGATTCTTAACAGCTGAGACTGTAATTGTACTTAAGAACTGAAACTGTAATTAAAATCCCTTCTGAAACAAATCTAAGTGATGGACACTTTAGTATTTCGTATTGGGATATCAGCCTATTCCACGGCAATGGTGGGCTTCCGGATATCGGGCTATTCAGCTATCCGCCTATCCGCCTATTCACCTCTTCAGCCTACCGATGCTCGTCTCGTACATTGTAGCTTTTACGCTATTAAACAGCACCCAGCACTTTTTAGAATTGTCGTCAAAAACCAGTATGATTAACACGATCAAAACGCCAAAAAACGCACTTTTGGGCCGTTTGACCAGTGGTCAATAGGCCACATAGGCTGTAGTGACCACTGGTCACTACCGTCGGTTTCGGCGATACTCCCATTGAAACGATCGTAGTCGATTTACTATATATGCCCCCGACCGAAACGCCGAAATACGCAGTTTTAGGCCGTCTGACCAGTGGTCAATAGGCCCCGTAGACTGTAGTGACCAATGGTCACTTCCGTCGGTTTCGGCAATATGCCCATTGAAACGATCGTAGTCGATTTACTATATATGCCCCCGACCAAAACGCCGAAAAACGCTGTTTTGGGCTGTTTGACCAGTGGTCAATAGGCCCCATAGGCTGTAGTGACCAGTGGTCACTTCCGTCGGTTTCGGCGATATGCCCATTGAAACGAGCGTAGTCGATTTACTATATATGCCCCCGACCAAAACGCCGAAATACGCAGTTTTAGGCCGTTTGACCAGTGGTCAATAGGCCCCATAGGCTGTAGTGACCAGTGGTCACTTCCGTCGGTTTCGGCGATATGCCCATTGAAACGAGCGTAGTCGATTTACTATATATGCCCCCGACCAAAACGCCGAAAAACGCTGTTTAGACTGAGTTTTCCCAACTTTGACCCTGGGCGAGGAACCACGGGAGCCATGCTGACCAGTGGTCACTTCGGGCGGTATCGGCAGTATGCTCATCGTTTTCAGCGACCCTGATTTACTTTATATGGGTACCACCCCAAGGCCGAAAAACGCCATTTTTAGTGACTTTTAGGCCATTTCTAGTAAAATTGGGACTTAGAAACTTTTCGCCAAAACATGTGAAAAAATGCAAAGTTTGGGCCCATCTCCTGAAAGCTAGGGAGCAAAATTAAAAAATCCCCCTCGTTACTTTATGCACCCCTACTGGTAGTTTTCAACAAAAGATACTAGACCTCTCCAACTTCTACCCAGTTCTAGAAAAGTGTGACCAAAATTTGCGAAAAATAGCGAAAGTCCGACTTTGGGACCTTGGCACAGAGCCAAAATTGGCCAGGTGCCAAAATGACCAAAAAAGGTAGCATGGGGGGATCCTGTCTACCAACATATAATAGTAGTATGGTGCCAAAATGCCCACATCGTTCCAACACTTCGCCGTAAAATGCATTTCCAATAAGCGTTATTTACTCAGAAAAAAAACAAACGCACGGTAACTATCGCCTAGTGCAAAAATTCGAAGTTTCGAATTCGAACCAAAAGTATGGTGGTACTTGTAGTACTACTCGAGTTGTTTACGATGGTAACCTTTTTACCACTCCCGGGCCTCTAATTAGCTGGCACCAGGCCAACACGGTCTCCAGGGGGCCGCGCAGACGCCTTTACACCCATATTATGTAGGGGCGCTATCGCGCCCCTACATAATTAACAAAGCGAGCAATTTCTTTACAGAAAATATCCCCAGTTTTCCCCGAAAAAGACCTTTCCCACTGACTAAAACTGAATTATGCACACTGGTTCAAACTTTTTGAAACTTTGATAAACGTTTTGTCAATTCCTCACTTACCCTCTATGCTTGTGTGCTCATATTTTTCAAAGAAACTAATCAAGTGCGTAATGTAATACTAATTACATTAGTTGAATGGCTTTATACCTAGATATATACTATATAGACTTATACTTGTCTGAGTTTTATTAAAGTTGCAGCCAATGTGGGACAACTTGGGATTGCTTCTGATTTTCTGTAAACTAGTGGGATGGGATTGGATGACCCTTCGAAAAATCGCATTCGTCAACTCTGCTTAGCGGGTCTTGTCTCGATTACCCTCCCCACCGCTCAAAATCCTTAAAACTTGACTAAATGAGCTAAAATTTGATATGAGTATGTTTTCGACCCCACTGAATTCAAATAACTTAAAATTTTAGATTTCGCGAATTATATTTTTCGACTTCTAAGGGGGTATCAAGGGAACCGAAAAATGTTTTGTCTTCGATTTTGCTGAAAAGATGTATATAGGGGTTTTCGAGGTGTTAGAAAACGAATCTGAAATCCGTTTTTCGGTCCAGCTTTTCGTTAGCTCAGGCTAAGCTTACATCTTAAGCTTACATCTTTAGCTTATACTGAGCTAACGAAAAGCTTAATCGAACAACGGACTTCAGATTCGTGTTCTACGACCCCGAAAACCCCTATATACAACTTTTCAGCAACCTCAGAGACAAAAAATTTTTCGGTTTCCTTTGGTCCCCCCCTCAGAAATTGAAAAAATCGAATTTCGCCAAATCGTAACTTTTTTCAATATTTGAACTCGGAGTGGTAGAAAACATACCCATACCGAATTTTAACTTATTTGGTCAAGTTTTAAGGATTTTGAGCGGTGGAGAGGGGTAATCGAGACAAGACCAGTCTCAGCGTCGATCCCAGTTACATCCATTTCGTATTAAATCTACGTAGATAATATCCGTTACCAGATCACATACACAACACATACATCACATCTTCATTTCGAAAATGGTAGCTGCTTCAATAGTCACTTGTTGTGACTCCTCCGCAGTCGACGTCGACTTTTGTAGCTTATAAAAAGATAAATCAAGTTTAATTAACTTAACTTGACAATCTAACAAGCGCTCTTTACAAAACTGAAGTCATTCATTACTGAGAAGTAATATGTCACTGACTTTTGGAAAAATGTTGACTTTTTTGCTCTGCAACCCACGATGTTTGAGACTATTAGGACAGAGTGTTGTTAGTTAATCGTTAACCATAAACTGTGACAAAGGGAGACTGTGTTTCAGAGTTGGACGCGGGCCAAAATTTGCGGCCCACACCCGCTCCGCAGCCCGCATTCAAATTTTCGGCCCGCACAGGTCTGGTCCGCGGCCTGCATCTACAATTATCGGCCCGCAAAGCGCACAATATATAAATGCGATTATTTTATGTTATGAACACTATTTAATGTGTATAAAAAGTTTCATTTTTAGTTAAAAGTTTTAGTTGCCACAATTGTGAATATTTTGCTATCAAAAGACTCTCTGTACTTTTACAGGAATGCTTCGCAATTTAATCTAATTTAATCCACATGTCATTTAGTTATTTCTCTAAATCTATAACCTGCTAGAAGCTTTGTTGCCGACTGAGAAAAACTTGGTCGGGGAAAAAGTTCACATGCTTGAAGGAACACTTCAATAGAGCATTTTGCACTTATTTCTTAGGATAAGCTGAGAAATCTGGAAATTGAGGGGCCTTCTGATTTGATGGCCTTTTCCAGGCAACAGGAAAGCAACCTGGTGCCTCCCTAAATATTCAATTAATTAGTTTCGAACTTAATTAATTGTTTTAATAGAATATTTAACAATACACAGAACTTGCACATTTTTAAGTCGCTGTTAGGGATGTTTGGGGCCTGGCTCTGACCCCGGCCCCGGCATCGGTGCATCTCTAGTCGTGGTCACTAATGTATATACAATTAGTAGTTAATTCGGGTCTTGTCACTATTACCCCCACCACTAAAAATTCTTAAAATTTAAACAATTGAGCGAAAATTTGTCATGGGCATGTTTTCGATGCTGAGTTCAAATATATCGCAAAAGTTTCCGATTTCGCAAAATTAGATTCTTGCGATTAGCAAAAGGAAAGGTCAAAGGATCAAAGAATCAAAGGAAACCGAAAATTTCTGTCTTAAATTTTGTTCAATATTTGCATGCAGAGGGCTTCTGGATGGTAGAACAGGAACCAGAAGTCCATTTTTCATTTCTAGTATTAGTTATAGTTCGCTCTAAGCTAAAGTTGTACGCTTAAGATGTAAGCTTGCATTGAGCTAGCAAAAAGCGGAATCGAAAAACTGACACCATATTCGTGTTCTGCCATCTAGAAAACCTTCGTATTCAACTTTTCAGCAAAATCGTGTTAAAGACGTATCAAAACTAATTTTGAGAAATTGGCAAATTTTGCAATGTTTGAACTCAGTGTGCTCGAAAACAAGCTCAACAACAAAACAACTCCAAATTTTAGCTCAATTGGCCAGGCTTTAAGAATTTTGAGCGGTGGTATGGGTAATCGAGACGTTAATTCCGTGTAGGTTTTCTGATTTCAAAATTAAAAATATTGTATAAAGCTTTTAAATTTAAGCTTCAAAGGTTATACTGTCACTAAAAAAATCGGTCCGCATTGGCCCGCGCGGGCCGCTGCGGGTAGTAAATTTCGGCCCGCCCCGGCCCGCCCCGCGGGTACCCGCCCCGCCTCGCGTCCAACTCTGCTGTGTTTTGACGTGCATTATGTGATAGCGAGGGAGGGGCTAGAGAAACCAGATTTTCGATTTTTGTCACATTGCTTAAAATGAGCCGACAGAGCTGGGAAAAGTAGGTGGGCAGTTAAGACTAAAAGCTCGTTTGTAATCAATAAAACTCGCCGTTAAGGGACAGTTAAGGAAAAATCGGTGGTTATTTATTGGCACAGGGAGGGTTCACAAATATTTATTTTTGTTTTTAGAGACCCTCCGACGACTGAAATTAACCGTTTCATTCAGATTTAATAAAGCATATCCTAAGGAAATGTCTAAAGGACTTATGTAACTGTTGAAATTGCTGGAAGTATATAAATTTTTAATCAGTTTTACCCCTTTAAAGTTGGACTTTCCGTCTCTGGTGAGAAGACAAGGATCTAATCCGTTGGATTTCGACCCTGGTTCCAATCATGTTCTTTCCAAGAATTAGTCTCTTTCTTGCCTTAATATTCTTGGAACAACTTCACACTAAATTTGCTTACTCCTCAATTCAGGTAATCACAAGTTTCTGGAACAATTGGTATAAATGTTTGCAATTGCATTATAGAGTCCATGCCTACAGTCGAAGATGATAACTTCATTTTTTACATTATTTTTTCAGCCGGTCAGCATTCTTCTAACTCAAGGAAGACTTCCAGCTGATTCGGATATCCCTCTTTTGCTAGTTGCAAGTGACAATAACTCTGGGGAAAGTTCTCAACGAATCAGCCAACGTTTTGCCGAAAAGCCGTCACCTCAATCATCGATCTGGAAGGCATCTCCAGTAATCCGGAGTTATCACGAAAAGTGTAAAGGTCGAATGTTCGATCTGTTGAACGGGTGCAATCCGGTTGGAAAGCGAAATCAACTAAACAAGGAAAAGACACTAAATATTCTCAGTCAACTATGGCAGAAATAAATGATGATGGTTTGCAATAATTAAACTTAGATGGATTCTTAGATCATTATGTACATATTAGTTCCAACAATGCTTTCAAGTAATCGATGATTCCGCCTTGCTTGCCTTTATTTCCAACAGATACGGGCTCAAATTGAGTTGTGCGCACACTTTTAAGAAGAGTTTCAAAGTAATTTTTGACTCAGTCAAAATCATCTGCAATCTAATAACGCCACATTCGATGCTTCGCACATCGTTGGTCCATGTAAAAAGTTTTTAGTAGTTTAGTATTTAGTGTTTGTAGTTGTTCAGTTTGTTAGTTCGCTCTAATCCAGTTGGAGCTGAATAGGAGTAGTACCTGCAGCCAGAAAGATTTGGCTGGAGGAGAGATTTTTCTGCAGTTAACCGAAGCATATGGCAGTAAAAGATACTATGTATCAAAACTACATCTTAAGAGCATGAAACCAGGCATACTCTACTCTACTGTCCATATTATTATAAGCGTGATAAATCCTCAGCACGCCAACGGCCCACCCCTCCCGCAAATTGAACCCTTACCTGTTCGTTCGACTCACCCACCGGGATTACGTTCCACATAACTGAAGTGGATTATGTTTGCAAGTCTAGCTAGGTTTCCTTTCCCAAGTGAACTTCCGGAAGACAACAGGATACCAATAGAAAATTGTCGGGTCTTGTCTCGTTTACCCCCCCAGGGCTCAAAATCCTTAAAACTCTAAATGGATAAAATTTGGTGTGGGTATGTTTTCGACTACACGTTGAGTTCAAATATCTGCATGAAATTTTTCGATTTGTGAAATTCGAAATTTTTCGATTTCTAAAAAAAGGGGGGACCAGGAACTTCCGAAAAATTTTTTGTCTTCGATTTTGCTGAAAAGATGTATATAGGGGTTTTCAGGGCGTAGGAGACTACGAATCTGAAGTCCTCGATTCAGCTTTCCGTTCGCTCAGTATAAGCTAGCAAGATGTAAGCTTGTACTGAGCGAACGGAAAGCTGAATCGAAAAACGGACTTCAGATTCGTGTTCTACGACCCCCGAAAACACCTAAATACACCTTTCCAGCAAAACCGAAGACAAAAATTTTTCGGTTTCCCTTGGTCCCCCCTTAGAAATCGAAAAATTTCGAATTTCGCCCAATCGAAAAAATTTGCAGAGATTTGAACTCAGCGCGGTCGAAAACATACCCACACCAAATTTTAGCTCATTTGGTCAAGTTTTAAGGATTTTGAAAGCTTGGGGCGAGACGAGACCAAAATGTGTCAGCGTGGGAATAAATCTTCTTTTGGAATGAACAAGTGATAGCGTGGATTCAAATGTGGTATTCTAACTCAAGCTAGCTTTTGCTGCGATTGTGGCCTCCGTGGCGCAATCAGCAGAGCGTTCGTTTAGTAATACCTGTACGTGTTGGCAGAGCGTGTTGGCATTTTTGCAGCGCACCCAATCAAATGCTCTGCGCAGCTTCAGCTTTCGTGTAAAATGAACATGTTTCCAGTAAACCAAAAAATTGTAGGACAAAAGTTTATCGGGCAACACGCACAATACCAATACCTACACTTCACTTAGTCAACACATGCACAAAACGAGATGGGTCTTTCCCGTTATCCCCCATAGCTTCGTAGAAGTATTGAAAATGGACTGACGGATTGAGTTGAAATTTGGTAGGGGTAGGTTTTCGGACCTGCTCATTTCAAAAATGCAAAAATTTTAAACTTTTTATAAAATTTTAAAAATTTTAAAATTTTAGTTTGGTAAATGGGGACCAAGAGGAATCGAAAAACTTTTTTGTCTTCGATTTTGCTGAAAAGATGTATATAGGGGTTTTCAGGGACGTAGAACACGGTTCTGAAATCCGTTTTTCAATCCAGCTTTTTTTGTTAGCTCAATATAAGCTAAAGTTCTAAGCTTAAGATATGAAGCTTAGCCTGAGCTAACGAAAAGCTGGATTGAAAAACGCATTTTTTAGATTCGTGTTCTGAAGACCCCGAAAACCCCTATATACAACCTCTTTCAGCAAAATCGAAGACAAAAAAGTTTTCGGTTCCTCTTGGTCCCCCCCATACTAAACTAAAATTTTGAAATTCCTAAAAATTTTTAAAAAGTTTAAAATTTTTGCATTTTTGAAATGATGCAGGTCCGAATACTTACCCCTACCAAATTTCAACTCAATCCGCCAAAGTGTGCATCTTCAGTACTTCTATGTAGTTATGGGGGAAAATGGGAAAGACCTAACGAGATTAGGTGTATTTTTATGCTTAAGCTAAAGGGAAACTGTTTTGAAGTCTTAAATATCATTTGGGGCTTTTAATTTGTCCAGTTCCGTGGCCTTAGTAGTGCCAGTTTGATAAACTGCAGGTTCTTCGCCGCGGCAAGTTCGTTACTGTCCAGTTCCCTTAGAAGCATCAGTTGACGACAAGCCAAGAGGGCGCTATATCCAGCAGTGGTTGTTGACAAGTCAAGAAACGAAACAGATTACGAGAGGTTGTCGGCGGAATGCGGGCAAAAATATGACATATAGAAGTGGATTTGCTGCGGATGAGAAATAAGTCATGGTGATTTAAAATCAAAGTGGGCCATAAACGGTAGATAGACGTGACTACCAAATATTCGGCAAAGAAATATGATTTGAATAGAGGTGAATAGCAAATGATGTAAACTGTCACACAGGCAAGCAGAGTGTGGATTACCTTCCGACGTTTGCGTTTCAGCACCTCGGGTACGGCGGTAGATTTTTTGACTCAGAGCCCCGTCACAGGTTCGAGACAAAGTTTTGGCGATAATAGAGTAAAGAATAGTGAAAATAAAACCCGGACATGCGTAAAATAGCAAAAATTCAGACAACTTAAAAATCTAACACTCCAGACCGTTTGAAGTATTCCACATGTGCCGTATTCTGTTACTGTATGCTTAATGGCATAGGGTAATGCAAAAAAGGAAAACCAATAATCCAGCACAAAGACACCACAATGATGCTTCTTCGTCCTCGATATAGCATTCGACTTCTGACTGGATAGCGAATTGCAATAAATCTAAAATTTGTTATCGAAAAAGTTAGGTACCGACCCGTGCAATTCCCTAGTTGCCTAGTTCGCATTGATAAATAGGTTTCGGCTTTATGGGTTTCGGAACTTGAGCTGGCAGCGCCATGGATATACTGTCATTATTAGTCTTACAGTCATGGATTACTAAAGAAATGTTTGGTGCATTTGTGGAATACTACAACTATTAGACGAAGAAAAATTTATCTTGACAAGACTGTTTTATATGTAATCCTAAATTAAAGGAATGGCTGAGGGATAGGCTTAGGCTTAGCCTTAGACTTAACCTCTAGCTTTGGTTTCGTCACGCTGTGACGTCATATTGCCAGTGCTGTCGGTTTTTGTTCTATACTTTCCTCTCGAAATTTTGCTTGTCTTCATGGATTAACTTACTGTGAGTCTCGGAAAGAGAAGCATTTTAACACAAAGTCTTATACAAAACTGAAATTTAATAATCCCATGAATACAAAACCGATAAATAACTGATTTGGTACATAGAAAATATACGGTTCCTGAGATTTCAAAATTGCAGAAAAAATTTGGGAAAATCTGCAAAAAGCCTTGGAGGGCATCCAGTTACTGTAGAAGTTACTTGTTTAAGCTATGATCGATTTTGCAGGGATGGGAACTGGGTCCTTTACACACAGTACCAACAGTACACAGTACAAACTGTACACACAGTACCCAAATCTCCTCAAATGTATCACTGCTGGTAAATTTTTAAACGGCATCTGAAGCCACAAACGTTGTTCTGATTTGCCTCAACTCATGCTGTCAACTCGCTTATTGCTCAAAGGAACAATGAAAATTCCGTTGTGTTGAATACGATACGGTTCTAACAATTCTGAAAGCAATTATCCAGATTGACTGACTTTAGCGTATGGCAGCCTCGGAATTTTTTGACCATGTTTCTGTCCGTGATCTTCGTTTGTCCGCCTCTTGACTGCGGCCGGCGGAGAGCATTACAGATTCCACCGTATACCTTTTCAATGGTTACGCCCTGGTCAAAAATGATTAAAGCCCCGGTTCATACTTGTCTCTATGTCTCTGTCTCTGAGTCTCTGACTCTAAGTCTCTGTCCTTTTGTCTCTACACTGACAGGGACAAGACGTTCAGACTTGAAGGACAAAAGACAGAAACCAGGTCATGTGACAACTAATTCAAAATTCTATTGGCCACTGGGTTTAACCAAAAACGAGCAAAAAGTATTTCAATCGAAAAATATTATGTTACTATTGTTGTCCCATTAATGAGCCTGAAGTTCTATTATGTTGAAAATTGACTTTAAAATTAGTTAGTTATAAATGTAGTTACTTTTAAATATCCAACTTAACAGGGACATATCACGTGTTAGCATCTGCTGTTTTGATTGGCTGCTTAAGGACAGGCAGAAAAGTTGAGCACTGTTTGACTTCGCTTAGAGATTCTTAAGGTGGTGATTCCTTTTGGGCACATATTGTTGATTGACGGCGTAAACCAGGATGAAATTCAACGAAACTTTCCAAAATAAGTTGTTTTAGCGTTCTAACACCCTCTGCGCAATCGCGCTTCAAAAATTCAACATTTGGCGTTCAGGGCGGTTTTTGCCAATTTCTGAAAGTTTGGCAGCAGCTGCATGAGCTTATGACCATATCCATTCGAAAGAACTCGTTAAACTCTCCAAATTTTGCTTCAGAAGCAACTTTCGAGCTTTTTCCTATCGTGAGATATAGCCAATTTTCTTATTTTGGCGTCAAAAACTTGTCCTTTCTGCAGAAATCAAATAATCCACAACTTCTTGAGCTATGAAAGCACATAAAAATTTAACTAAGGGTGTCGATTTAAAGGTCTCACAGAGGCCAATTATCGGAGGCATGACCATTGTACAATTGCTATCCCTTAGGCTGCTATCACAAAAAATGTAGTTTTTGCAAAAACATGACCAAATTTTTTCCAGCGATTGTCGCAGAATTTAGTGGCCAAGCTAGAGAGTTGCCCACTTAGTAGATGTGTTCTACACAAAAATACCCCGGGACCCTTTTTTAGTTGTCCCCGATAGCTGCTTTCTAACTGAAGTAGTGGCTTGCCAAAGTAGTGAAAAAGTAGGCAAAATCCAGGTTGCGCAGACATTTTAGTTTATTCTCCCATAACGAAGAGCGATATCACAATAACTAAAAAAAGGGTCCCCCCCAGCTATTTGATAGAGGTATCGAATGCTCCTAACCGATGTCCTGCGAAAAAATTTACTTCAGCCTGCAAAAAATCTGAAAAATTACACTTCTTCTAAAATACAGGAAAAACATTTTGGAAAGCCAAACTTAGATTGATTGTACTCATTAAAAGAGAGAAAATGTTAAGCTACATTTTGATATAAAGATAACTTCTTAACTCCAAATAATGAATGAATAGTGGTTCAAAGTTGATGTATCCAAAAGGAATCACCACCTTACCAGAAGACAGCGAGACAAAAAGGACATAAAGACAGAGACAGGTATGAACCGGCTAAAGACAGAGACATAGAGACAGAGACCTAGAGACAGAGACTCAGAGACAAGTATGAACCGGGCTTAACACCTTAGAATTGGAAGTTATGAAGAATCATCTAATTTAACGCTACAATCCTATTAAAAAGTATTACAATCGTCTTGAGCTAAACTGAAATAAGAAAATTCTTACAACTTTCGATACAGACTCCCACCTGGTGAAGAACTGAAATATAGAGTGAGCTAACTGCCATAAAGCGTACCAATTTACAGCCAAAGACACCCAAGTGCCAACGGACCATAAAGGCTTGAATGAAGTCGGGTATACACCAGACAAGATTAACAAAATCGGCAATTGCCAAGTTCAGTAAAATTATGTTCATTAATGATGCTCGCAATTTTGGATCCGTTGCAATGCAAATTACAACAAAAATATTTCCACTAATTCCAGTAAGGGCGATTAAACTGACAACAGTTAAGCAGATTGATATTTCGTTAACGGAAAAATAGCAGTTAAATAACCCCGTTCCATTATAGCTACAATTCATCTTGAATGGCCCCTGAAACTATTGATCCACTTAAATAAAAAGCGGTTTGAATTTTGAAAAGAATGCATAAAAGATGGATTGCTTGCATTATGCTGAACAAGTACAGCCTTAAAAGGGTACAATTTGTTCACTGACACAGTTTATACTCCCTGTTCGAATCAAGGTTAATAGTTTGTCAAGGTTTCTAGAGTCTTTCACTTGTTAAATATTGAGACAGTGGATGGATCACTCACTCACTAGTCACTAATACTTAATTTGCGATCAAACAGAGAGTTTGATCAATAATGGTTGTCGCAGAAAGCGAGCAATCTTTCTGTGTCCACAATTCAAATGGACGTCTTAAGGAACGACAGGGTTGAGGTTCGTAAAAAATGGCCAAAAAGATTCTTAATTTTAGCTAAATGGTATCAGAAGAAATTAAACAATGTTCTTTCTTCACAAGGTTAGTACAGCGCTAGCTTTAGTAAAATTTAAAATACTAAAGAATGCGACAACACCGATGCGTCGTCGCGACCTCCTGTAACATGCCGTTTAGTGGTTAAAAATTCAACTGTAGAGGATTCACGCCTGCAAAAGCATGGATAAGCTTACATACGCGCGTCTACGGCCGTGCCTAGTGTCTACCGCGACTGGATCTATGAAATCAGCGTTATGCCCACAGTCATTATGCTTTATCGTCACAATTACATCCTTCGCCAAGCGTCTGCTGCTGAAATTAGGAAACCTGCATTGATACATATATAATAGAAATGAACTGGAAAGTAAATAATACTTAGTTTATTTGCTTCCAGCGTACATTAGGCAAAACTAATAGTGTTAAGAGTGTGTGGTTCCATTGAAGAGATCAATTTACAAAACAAATACTCAGTTTAGCTGTAGAATGAGTTAAACTGTGCATTCCTTGTACAATAACTAAAACTAACTGAATGCTTTGCAGCGGCAGCCAGTTGCAATATACGTACAATTTTCAGTATCTACTTGACAGACAGCAAATGCTTTTATGAAAATAGTTATGAACTGCCACTTTTTAACACACTGACGTATCTCTATATTATGCGATCATTTCTGTTAAAATACGTTTAATCATAACTTTATAGCTTTATTCTAGATAATAGACCTGTAGTAGCTATCCTGTTCGGAATTCAGATAGACTTTTAGCTTAAATTATCAGCAGAAATAGCAGGATATGTACGTAGGCTTTAATTTCCATTGCCTTGAGGATCTGAAAAGCAAGTATAATTGAAATAATTTCATGGAACAAAGCAGAATTTTATCAAATCAGAGATTTGAGTTATACGATAACTCAACAACAATTGCATAGAATCTCATCAATCGAACCTCAAACCTTGTATGATGCCTAATCTCGCAATACCGAAACTCCTCCCTATCTATAATACAGGATTTTATTAAGCAAAATCATATTGTGCACGGCAAAAGTAATTGCATCCTTCACATATGTTGCAGTGTTGCTAAAATTGTTTTAGACACGAAGTGCTGGAAGATGCAATCAGCTGACATACAAGCTGATGCGGGAAGCGAAAGATTTTAGACTTCATGTTATGGGGGGGCTAAAACCAAATGGAAAGGCAGTCCGCAACAACGAGAGTGCTGTTACAATTACTAAAAGGTTAATTCTAAACTTATATAAGGCATTATAACAAAATACTAAAAAACAATGTTAAATACATGTTAAAACATGAATATAAAATTAAGAAGCTTTGAAGCATTAAAAGCTAAAACTACACATATATAATTTGATTGCCGCAAACATAAACACAAACTTATTAAAGCAAAATGGACAGATAATTATTGAAATAAACGCCAAAAGTTCGTTTTAAGCCAACAGCCTTTAAGAAGGAACTAATGAAGATAAAGATAAGCACCTGCATTGTGAATTGTTTCAAGTTTTGCTAACATTTTTGCAGTAAAAACCAGCCAATGCAAACAACATCTTTCAAACAAGAATGTAGGTACTCAAGGAGCTGGTTTTCACTTGTCACTTTCTTTCAGTCCATATCAAACAGTTGCCGCTGAAGACTGTATAAATCGCTACATTTTGGTCAACAAAGGCGGTATATTCCAATTTAGGCAATACCACTGATTGATAACATGTAGCATCTAAATTACTAGAAGTGCGAACTGCAAACTGGACTGCCCAAAACCCTGCACAGCAAAAATTCTATGAAAATCTGCCCGGGATAAGTCTGATCGTCTAGCTTGATCGACAGAAACAGACCAGTTTTACAACCTATCGGCTATCAGAACCAGATAAGGTTTTACAGAACGTATGGTATTGTAGTGTGTAAATCAAAGTTACCCGCGGTTAAACTTGCTCAGCAGGTTTATATGAAACGTTTCTCCCTTGGAAATCTAACTGGTAGCAAGTGTAATGGAATAACTTAAATCTTGTGTTCAAAATGGTTGAAAGTCAGTTTCAAGCTGGTCATCATCCCAAAAGAAGTTTCGACAGAAGATGGAGCCTAAAGATCCTGCCAATATTAAACTCTAGTTATGATAATGTGTCCAAGCAGTAACTATATGCATTTGTATGTGTATTATTACCAGGGTTGCCAGCTCTAATTAAGCATCTAATAATTATTACGACAGGAAAAAGCTTAAGTTTACCGCATCGCTAACACAAGAAAAGGTCGTCTACGAAGCCTAGTTAGGATTAATTAGCCCAAATTATGATATGCTACACTTGAGGTGATTATAACGATAGTAATAGT